>CM076584.1:184295072-184557713 GCA_034641835.2 Pinus albicaulis
CCAATGAGCACAGTATCAGTAGCATCTACCTTATCTGGTGGCTTTCCAGTTCCTCTTGCTTCTTTTGAAACTACACCGCTTGGTAAAGGAGCAATTGGTGTAGCGTTTAATTCTTTCAATAGCAACTTTTGTTGATGTTTCAGTTTGCTGAGTTCATGTAAGGAAATTTTGGCTTTGATATTTTTCATGTCTTCAACAATATTGTATTCCATAGGATCTGATATTACTAAAGTTTTTGCTGTTGATGTGAGAGGATTAGAAGACGATGGCTGATTTTTAGGTGATGGAGAAGTTTTCTTCACAGTGGGTTTGTCTTTGGTACTTGGAGTCGTAATTTTCTTTTTTGGAACTGTTTGCACTGGTTCTGCTGTAGATTTACTCCTAGTACTTACAGGCATAGCTTCTTCACTATCAGAATTAGGGAGAATGAAATCCCACATTCCATTTAGTTCAGCTATTTCTTCATTTTCATTTTCCTCATCTGAAACTATAGATGTATCTTCTTCTTCTTCCTCTTCTTCTGACTCTGCATTGGAGATTACATTAGGAGGTTTAGATTCAACTTGGTTTCCTCTGAAATTTTGGAATGGTTTCTTGGTAGAAGTTTCAGCCACTTGTTTTTTAATTTCAACCATTTCATTTGACATGGTTTTAAGAACTTTCTGTAAACCTTCCATGTCATATGGATCTTTTGTCTTTTTCTTTGAATCATCTCTGAAGCTAACCTTCTTTGATTTCCTTTCTTCGATAGCATTTTTCTTTTCCAGAGAAGTGATACGTTTTTCCATTGCAATAGCTTCTTTCATATTCTCAGCCAATGTAGGTTTTGCAGCTCTGTCTACGAAAATTGCTATGTTTGAGGGTAAGGCAGTTATATACCATTCAATTCTAACTTGTTCACTGGGTTGTGAATCTGTATGAATTTTGTTCAAAAGTTTGTTGAATCTAGCATTGAATTCTTTGATAGGTTCCTTGGGTTCTATCTTCAAATTTGAAAGATCATTGAGTAAAGTTGCGATTGATTGGTCATCTCCAAATTTGGTTAGAAAATGTTCTGCAAAAATGTCCCAATTTGTTATGGATCCTGATGGTAACGAAAAGTACCATGATCCTGCTACTCCCTGAAGAGTATATGGGAATAATCTAACTACAACATCTTCATGTATGACTCCATTCAAATTAATAGCCAGCATAAAGTTATTGATATGTTCTTCAGCTTGAATGTTAAGATCTGGGCTAAATTTTGGAAGCCATTTTCCAGGATTGTCTGGTAAATCGTGTAAAGGTGCAGCCATGTTGACTGCTCCTGGAGTAGACCATGGTCTCTGCGCCATTATTGGAACGATTACTGGAGGAATAGTAGAAACTGATGGTATTTGAATAGAAGTGGTTGGAATAGATGATGTTGAGATTGATGAGGATTGAGTAGAAGATGTTTGTGGAGATGATGAATGAAGAGATGATGATGAAACAACTACACTTTGTTGAGTTGTGCTTTTGGAAACAGGTGATTGAATATGAGATGATGAACTTGTATCACTTTATGTTTCTGATTGAATTCTTTTTGTTTTGCCCTTACAAGGTAAAGGAAATTCTTCGGAGGAATACCAAGTTTTTCACTTTGCAATCTAGTAAGAGGTTTTGAAGGAATAAATTTTGAGCTTACACTACCTTCAGATATTTCAGACTCTTCAAGGGATAATGAGAATCCTTTTAATTTATGGATTAGATCTTGAACTTCAGGAGACTCAGGATGTTGTTTGTCTGAATGTTTTAGGATTTTGGTAGTGGGTGTCTGAATATTTTCTGCAATTTCTTCTCTTGGATTCTGAATTTCAGAAGAAATTGAAGAAGTTAATGAGGGTGTTTTGCTCTCAGAATGGCTTGTGGATAAATATTTACTTGCCATTCATAGCTCATGCCCTCCTTCTAGCGCCAAAAATGTTGAAGCCTAGAAAATCTCTGCTTCAAACATCGGGGAAAACCACCCGGTCGGGACCTTAAGACAACTCCTTTTCCGTTTGGTGTGGTGGCTCCGACTGGATTTAAAGGACTAGTTTCCTTGTAACTAAATGGATTGGATTGGATGGGTGGAAATGGGACTAAACTAACTGAAATAAAACTATCTAATTTAAGCTAAATACTGATAAAGAAATTCTAATATTAACCCGGGTAGCTATATGTGAATACAACTTAAGATTGTTCCAATTCAACAATAACCATGAAAATGTATTATTGATTAAATTGAAATATGCAGAAAAAAATAAAGATAACTCTGTTTAAGAAATTAAACAGAGTTATATAAACATATTGCATTCATCATTGTATACCATTTACATGTAACTATGAAAAATAACGTTTCAATTATACTCAGAAATGATATATAAAAGGAAGCGTTGTGAAAAACCAATATACATATAAATGATAGCAATTTTAAAACGAATATCATAAAACAAAAGAGATCAACAGTAAACAGATAGAAATACCTTGCTCATCTTGATGACTTCAAATGCAATCTGATACTCTATCGAGTAACTATAATGCAAAACCAAATTCCAAGGTACAGAAATGCAACACTTCAAAGATAATTTCGCATGAAAATCACCAGATGTGATCCCTTTTCAAAAAATATATAAGACAATGGAGTACAAAAATGCAATCTCCAAGTCCAAAAATATTAAGATCCAGGACCCCTCTCTAAATGCATGAGAGGGGTTTAAATACTACTTAACTAACTCTAAAAATAGTTTATTACAAAAATAAGGATTCGGTTCAATGACCGTCCTTTTCCTAGGCTAAAATACAGTGGAATTAAAACTAAATCTATCTATCTATGAAATTGATCTTTGCTCTTGCAGGCATCTAGCATATTTTTGAGAAGATGCGGTTGACCGACTTCAGAATTCAGCTGTCCTGAAAAGACAGAGTCGGCAAGCATAGGAGCAATCTTCTCTGTAGCATTGATAATACAATTGAGTGCACTGTGCTGACTGTGTGGCTTTACCAAGTACATCCAGTATGAGTCCCAATTTAATCTTGTCAGCCCTTGGATGGATTTTGCTCTTTCTTCTGCCTTTTGCCTCCATAATTTCTGCTTGCAATTGATTTGCCTGTGGGAGATAACCTGGAACAGTTTCAGAAATCAAGTTAGCTTTGTGTAAATTGTCATTTACACAATCAGTGAGAGTGTTTGCCGCTGTAGATGCCTCCTCTGCTGCCCTTTCTGCCCTTATGATTTGTGCATCCCAATTATTAAACATTATTTTTTTATGGTTCTCGTTGATGATGGGTGCACCAGCTTTTCTGCCTTCTTCTGTCTTTTGCCATGCTAGATAATCATTGATCTTTTCATTAATCAAATCATAATAATTTCGTAAATCTACGACATGATTTGTGATTCTATCGCTTTCTTGGCACAAAGAATTCCATTGCAATATTTTTTGGCAGAAAACTTCCTCTTGTTGCAGTAGTTGATTGTTCAAAGAGATGGTTTCTGAAATGAATTCTGGAAGCTTAGGATCATCCTTATGTTGTTCTTGGATTTCTTGAAGTTGTTGTTGTAACTCTTCAAGTTTTAATTGTGCTTCCTGATTGGCCTGTACCTGTTGCAATTGCTGTTGCAGAGCCTTTATCTGCTCTTCTTTTTCATCCAACAAAAGTTGTATCTCAACTGCTTTATCAATTGTTGCAGAAGCATAAGCTCCTGTTATTTGAGATAACTTAGTGAGATTATGAGTAGGCTCTGTGGCAGGATCTTTCCACAAAACATCTACTTGTTCTGGTTCGGTAGCAATTGCACGTTCTATTTTTCTCTTTTTCCTTTGTCTCTTTACTACTGCTTTGTATTTTGGGCTATAAAATACATCCAGAGGAGGAATTTCTTCTACATTAAGTACAATTTCAGAGGAGGGTGTGATTGGTATGTGCTCTGTTACTGCGGCTGTGCTGCTTGTTCCTGCGTTCAAAACTTTGGTTGTTTGGACAGGGGTCTGTACATTCTGTCCTTCTACATTAATCAATTGATTAAAGGTTTCCCATTCTTTATCTAACTCAATGGTGACTGGCTGTTGATGTACATTGGGTGGAAGAGGATTTGTTTGTTGGGAAGTCAAAATTTGCTGTTGAGCAAGCTCTTTAGATTGTGCAGAATCTTTAATGGATTCTTCCATTTTATCTTCCTTTTCTTCGGATGTATTGGAGTGTTTAGAATCTCTGTCAGATTTTGATTTGGATTTACTTGTGCTTGAACTGCCGTTAAGACTAACACTAGGAGTTTGCTCCCTTGCGGGCTCTAAGCGTAGATTATCCAAAGGAATAGGAATTAGTCTCCTTTCTCTGTACAACTTGAACTCCTGAAAATCCCCTGGAGATAGCTGCTCTTTAGCTGAATTCAAAACCTCTTTGAATGAATTTATTTCCTGGAACATATCATCAAAAAGATCTTGTTCCGCGACAAACTCCTTTACTTTGATTGTATTGGTAAAATTCTTAACAATATCATTTTGGTCAAATAACCTTCTTGAGAATTTGAACAGCTGTAGGCATGTAACGTTGCCTATCTCGTGAAATGCATGACCAATATCCAACAGTGAAAATGTTCCACATTTTATGGGAAATTGTGGCCAAATGCTCTTTTTCTTGTCTTTTAAATCTTTTGTCATACCTCCCTGGCCACAGGTCTGATAAGCAATTTCCCGAGCTACAAGTCTATCTGGAACATATAAGGGTAAAACATGGGGAGAAGCATAACTTCCAAAAACCCTAATATAGGTGAACAATTCTTCTCCAAAACATCTTGTGACGGGGAGAATGTCAACCTCTGTTTCTGAGGATAACCTCGGGGCATCCTTATTATACAATGTTCTGTACAATGGCAACATTATTCCATGACAAATTTGATAAAAATGGGGGATAAACTCAGACTCCCATAGTTCTTTATGGTACACATGAATGGGCAAAGGATCATGGATAGTCCATTTCCAGCCCATTACAGGGAATTTAGAGACATAGCAGATGGCGTCCATGACATAAGAAGATAAATAAAAAGGCGGATAAACCCGCTGGGAAACATTTCGTTTAGACCGGTAATGAAAAATAGCAGTGGTGAGATTATCAGATAGGATTTTGGCCCAATCTACAATTGTAGAATTAACAGCCGCATTCAACAAAGGAAGCCATTCGGGTAAGATCATATTTATGTCAGGCTTTCCAAAAAGCCTGCATAACATGGCAGCAGTAAAACAATAGGGAGAGGTAAGTGAACCCGTGCTGTACATACCTTGTTTGTTCTTTTTCAATGGTTCACTTCTTTTGGTCCACTCCTTTGTGCATTCTGCCAAATTTGAGTGTTCTTTTGCAAACTCTTCCATGAATTGCCTGTTGAAAGTTGCCTGAGGTTCTGGCAGCTTATACATTAATCTCAGATCTTCTATGGTGAATGACCCAATTAGTTATTCCGATGGAGTTCTGAATTGTCTGTCTGAAATATCTGTGCTATCCAGCACCCATCTCACCATGTCTGTATATGGGAGAATCCTTGGTCTTGCTGCTATTCTATGTAGAAATGAGCAAGCCAAGTCTCTAAGAGTTGCTTCAGACGTATCCTTTGAACCTGCTGTAGCTGCAACTTTTATCACCACAGGGTTTTCATCTTCTAACAGTTTATACATTCCCTCCCAAGTGGATATGCCGGCGTCCTTGTTACAGGCAGTGTCTGCATATAGCGAAGCCATTTCTTTGTTCTCAGAACTTGAGCTCTTCTCCTTCTTACCCATAATGTTTAGCGGAAGCTTTGTATAGTGGTCTGCTTCTTCGTGCCTGCGTTTTTCGAATAAATGAGAGTAATGATATAAGAAAGGTGATGAGACTGTTTTGAATGTGAAAGCGGATGAAATATAATATTTAAATTGTGAAACGACTTTCAATCTAAACACAATCTCTTTTCACATTAATAATAAATCCAATCATTTAATATAATCATTAAAGCGCATAACGGATTTGACATATGGGAAGATTGCCTTGGGATAGCGCGCCTACATGAATCTGCGACATTGCGATTTGCGATTTGCTGCGCAATATCGCAATGTCGCAATATCGCAAAATGAAATCATGACAGTCATAAAAATAGCGCAAAAACGAGAATTGCGCAATAGCGCAAAGCGCATATCGCAAAAATCACAAAAACATATATCACAAAATCGCATGATCGCATATTTGAAAAGGGCGCATGGCGTAGAATCGCAAAAGCGCATATTTGAAAGGAGCGCAAAAGATATTCATTAATCATTTCTGTTTTTTGCGCTATGCGATCTGCGATCAATGCGTTTTTATATATACTATTTTCGTTATGGATGCGCTATATTGTTTCAAGAGAAATTTTATTATAATCTATCATAAACTTAAGTGTTTCTAAATATTCTTTCTAAGGGATTTCTATAAGTTTATGATAGAAATTTTTATTTGAAAGGCAAACAAATCCTAATTAATTTTTTGGATTTTTAACTAAGGGTCCTCATTTATTTAGTATTATTACTAATAATAAATAAAAAAGGGGGGGTTGTTGCTGGTCACAACATCTTCCTAGCCCTTCCTGTCAGCCTATGATAAGAGAAATATTCAGTTTTCAACTCATGTCTTGTTTCAGAAAAATATCCTTGTCCATAGCTGTCTTAGCCTTCTTTCTATGCTATCATTTTCCCCTTGTTTCTCATGAAACTCACTGTCCAACATTTGACAAAGTGTCTCCTTCCTATCCCTGATCTTCTTATAAAAAGCCATCCGATTATGCCTAAGAAAACAATAAGAATCTATGAATTTTTCCCCTAAGTTAGATAGTGGTGTTTAGGAGTCTTTTCCTTAGCAAAAATGTCCTAAGCCAAAAATCCTCTGTTTAGTACCAATCAGCCATAGACTATCTTCCTGTTCTACAAAAATAGGTCTTGATTCATCCATAGGTCGCACACCACTAAGAGGTCATTTTGTCTCAGTTCAGAAGAAGTTCAACAAAGATCCAAATCAGAAGAAGATAAGCATGTTCACTGTCTAAAAAGAATATTCTTAGATCAGGCAAAAATCTCCATAAGACACCAAAGGAGCTCTCCAAGGTTCAAAGTCATATGTTTTACATCTCTGCAGGGGTGTAATTGAAAGATAAACAATATGCAAATAAGAGCAAAGGGACAAGTTCAAATAGGTCTCTCATGATTGAAGAGATTTTCCATCAGTAAAGCAGATGGAGAGCTGCAATGAAAAGAGAGCAGGAGTACATGTTTAAAAGCCAAAGTTGCCTAAAGAACAGAGGTTATCGTTCAAAGTCACATGAATAAAAATACTGATCAGCAGTGTTCCAGTATCTCCTCCAAAGGAAGTGTTGCATAAGTTTTCCAAAGTACATCATCATGTAGTGCATGAGAAGACAGCTGCTTCTTATGTTGCCTTGAGCCTGGGATGTGAAGATCAGTCAAAGAGTTATTTCCAGGTACCCCCGAAAACACAGTCAAGGAAAAGTTGGCTCAATGATGTCCAAACATCAAATACTATCCTTGTACCAATCACTTGTTCAAAACCCTAAAACCTCACAGTGATATGGTGCCAAGCAGAGACATAAGGTTGAAAGAGATGAGGTGTCATGACTATGGTGGAACCTCCTTCAAAAGAGAAGATGGTTAGAAGCACAGTGATAACCTCCTTCATTAAAAAGTAGATGGTTATAAGTGCAGTGATAACCTCCTCCAATAAAGAGCAGATGGTTAGCAGCAAAATAATATAACCTCCTTCATTTAAAAGAAGAGGGTTAGGGTGTTTTTAAGTAACTTCAGAAACTAGTGCGAGCCACCTCCTCCAAATATGAACAGTAGGTGCATTAGCAGAGTTTCAAATTATGTTTAAGAAAGTTTTCTATTGGAAAGCCAAGGTTGAAATCAGTGGGAAGCAAATGAAATTTTATAGGTTGAAGTCCTGTGTTACATCATCAGCAAAGTAGTGACATTATGGTGTTGAAAAGCCTCTGTTTCTTATGTTTATAAAGGCCTCTCTCAAAGTGTAAACTGAGGGTGGAATGTTTAACTAGAAGGCTATCACTTGAGGTTATAGTTCACATAGACCATCTTATCCAAAAGATAAGGCAGACATATAAGAAAACAAGCCCTGGTGAGTGCAAATAATTTGTTTTTTATTCCAAATCAGAGGATTAATTCAAGTCTCCAGTTTGAAGTGGCCATCTTCGAAAGAATAAAAAGGGCACCATGTCTGATAAAGACAAACTATTTATAATTCTAAAAAGACCTCCTTCAAAGAGGGAAGTTAGGATTGGAAAACTTCAAACCATGGCCTCTTTCATAAAAGGGCATAGGGATAGCCCTCCAAGAGTTACACAGTAAATCAACTTATTCAAAGGGTAAAAAGGTGATAAACATGTTTCACTTTCAGTGAAAGAAACATCTCTTTCGCTTTACAGAGGTTAAGGAGCGCCTAGGAAGTTTGTCAAACATAGGCCTCCTTCACAAATAAGCAGAGGGCCCACCATTGTTTGATGATATTCAAAATGACAAGTGGAAAAGGTCAAAACATAGCCTAAATTCCTCCTTCAAAATAAGAAAAAAGACGATACAAGCCATGAGTCGCACCCAGGGCCAATTTTGTTTCAAAATGAGTTTCTGACCAAACAGAGATGAAATTGACAAAAGTGAGAGAGGTTTTTGTCCATTATAGGTTCAAGAAGAAAAAATTCCTTAAGTTTCTACACAGGTATCATGGTTTGTGAGAAATGTAAAAAATATAGGTTTCACGGGAGAATTTCTGCACCAGGATTCACCATTTTTTACCAATGTTGGGACAATCAATTTTTGAAAAACCAAATAGACACAAAATGAAAACACTCAAGCATATTTGGAAATTAGACTTCCATATATTTCCAACGAGCCATCTCGAGCCCAATTCTGACACCGAGAAGGCATCCAAAAGTAGCCTGCAAACGACATATGTATTTCTGCACCAGCATTCACCATTTTTTACCAGTGTTTGGATAGTCAATTTTTAAACACCCAAATGGAAACCAAATGAAAAAATAAAGAATATTTGGAAAATATATTTCCATATATTTCCAACGAGCCATCTCGGGCTGAATTTTGACACCGGGAAGGCATCCAAAAGTGGCTTGCAAACAACACTATGCATTTCTGCACTAGGATTCACCATTTTTGACCAGTGTTGGGAAATTCAATTTTTGAACAACCAAATGGACACCAAATGAAAAAAATCAAGCATATTTGGAAATTATTCTTCCATATCTTTCCAACGAGCTATCTCGGGCCCAATTCTGATACCGGGAAGGCTTCCAAAACTGGCTACAAAAGCGTGCGGCACGCCTGTAGGATTCTGCAATGCATTTTGACACACAGCGTGGCGCGCCTGTGCAACACCTCTGAATGGCCCAGTACACCTCCTGAACGCTGGCGCCCAAGCCTTCAACTGCCTCCTCCGATTTCTCAAACACTGGTAAGCACTACTTCCACCAGCCATACCTTTTTAAAACCTTTTTCTTGCATAATCAATCATGGGATTGCCATTTGGCCACCTCTACACAGCCCAAATTTGAACGGCCCAGGCCATGTCTGAATGGCCTGGCGCCCGGCCCAGTGTTACTCCTGAACGACCCATTACTCCTGAATGGCAAGGCCCGTGTGTTTTTTGCCTTTTTCAAAGCCATCCAAACACATGAACAACCACTCTCACTTGCCTTATGCCCCCAATGCACTCAACTTCCACTGTTTACCCTTGAGGTTGTAAAAAAATGCCTGTAAACCTCTGTTTTCAATACCGCCCGAGTCACCCCTAAACGGCCCACCGCCCAGGCGCCCGGGCCACCATCTACACAGTTTGTCCAAGAGTGCTAAAATATTTCTCACACAGTGTTTTCATTTTCAAACATAGCAAGAAGCTTTTTTAAAGATTTTTAAATGCCCCTCCACCAAAATCTTTGAAGAAAAATTGGACATCAAAATAAAAAAGACAGTGATAAAAGGGATGAGGACTTTGCCAGTTTAAAAGAAGGTCTTTTTATTTTAAATAGTAAAGGACAGAAACAGAGAAAGAGAGCAGGATTAATGACCCAATTTGAAAGAGTTTTGTGCTGTGAATAAGCTAAAATTTCACACAGTCTCTACAAAACAAAATAGATTTTATATAAAGGGTTTTTAGTTAGCTTAAAGGTGGTCTTTTTGTGTTATGAGAAGTTAAGGTTCGGCACAATCTCTAGAAGGAAAAGCAGAGTTTTGCAAAAGTCTCAAATCAGTTTAAAGAGGCATCTTGAGAGTGGTTTCAAAGAGCACTTTGTTTGCTAAAACCACAGAGAAAACAGTGATTAAAACAAGGAGAGCCATCATTTCAAATTGAAGGTTTGAACTACATAAAACAGGGAGTCATTTTTAAGACTATTACCTTGTGAAAGTCTAAAAGTTGTGCTGTGAATAGTTGAGAATTTACACAGCCTCTAAAGGGAAAAACATAAATTGAAGGAAGAAAGTTATTATCTAGAGGCTTGTTGAAAGTTTATAAGATGTTTGGAGGCAGTTAAAGGGAAAGCACATCTTTCTTTCTCAAGCATATCATGTTTATTAAAGAGGAAAGTCAGTGTGTCATTTAAGGAGGTCTTCTTACTATGTTTACAAAGGATAGAAACAGTTAAATGAAGGAGAGCCAGTGTGTTATTTTAAGAGATTTTTCTTTCTTTGAATAATTAAGGATTCACACAATCTCTAAAAAAACAAAACAGATTTTGTAGAGGGTCTCATAATCAGCTTGAAGGAGTATTTTAGAACAATGTTTTCAATGAGCGCCTTTTGCTTCAAATAACCACAAAAGATCACTAATTTCAGAGAAGCAGTGTTTGCCAAGGAAGATAGTAATTTCGAGGAAGAGTGTTATCAGTTTGAAAGGGGTTTTGTTCAGTCTTTTAATAACAGTGACTTCATAAAAACAGTGTTTGAGGGGAAGAGTCTTTATGCCAAAAACAAAAGGAGACTTCTCTTAAAAAAACCACAAACATATCTTTTTAAAAGGCTTCTTTGCTCAAACATAGTGCTGAAGAAGTAAGTTTGCTTTCACTTATCAAAAACATGTTTGACAACTAAGGACAAACTTAGTATTGCAAAGAGGAAAAGGTGTTTTTGGTTGAAAACCATTTTTCAGTGACCATTTGAATCAGTTTGCCTTGGTAAGCCAGTAAAGAGTATCAGAAGCATAAATGCTTCCAAGGAAAAGAAAAGTGATGGGAAGCAAGGTAGTGATGAAGAGGAACATAATGGCAACCTACATAGCAGAAAGCATGAGGGTGATGAAGTACAAAATAGTGAAGGGAAAGAGCATGACAGTCATGAAGAAATCAGTGACAAGGACAAACAAGGCAACCCCCAAGCAAGAAATGACGAGGGCAAGCAAACACAAAGCATAGAGCATGAAGGGCGCTCTCCAAAGCATGTGCTAGCTTCCTCTCCTAGGCAAGGGGCCATAACTTCTTCGCCAAAGCTAAAATGGCAAACAATAAGGAAGAAAACCAAGAAAAACTCAAAATTACCCAAAGAGGGCGCCCGGTGAGAAAAAGTGGAAAAGACACATCTAGACTTGGAATTTTGGCTTGAGCTTCTAGACATGTTTCTAAACAACCTTAAGGGGTTTTCTCACCAAAATTGAACAAATTTTGACATGTTCTTGTTTTTTGACATTTTTGGGCCTAATTGCATAAAATCATGGGCACCACCATTTTTGTTTGGAGCATCCTCAGCTGTTGAGAGTGGTACCATTGGATGCATTAAATTAAGGGGCATCTACTTAGAAAATTTCAGATCAATTGAAGATGTTTTGGTCCCCCAAAGAGGCAAAAAACACTCACTTTGTTGACACTCTGCCCCACATATCAGCAAAGGCCATTTTTTGGTTTTTTCCACTCATTTCAGTTTTTGATAGACTTCTGTTGATCCATTTTGGGAAAAAAAAGCATTTTCAGAAACTAGATGTCCAGGACTTTCCAACGAGCCATCACAGGCCTCATTTTGACATCGGTAGCTCTTTCAACAGTTGCCCACAAGACAGGGAATTTTATGCTGCTATATTTCTGAAGCATTTTTGTAAAAAATGCAGTTTTCTGAAGTGGCTTTTCCAAATGTGCGTTTAGCCTTTTTTGGCCATTTTCAGTTGGGAAAAGTCAATTTAATTTCCTTTTTTAGCATTTTTAAGATATTTTTATAGATATTTTGTGCCTTGGGCTTTGCAAAGCCTCAAGGACAAAATCAGATATTTGTATTAGGCCAATGGGCTTGCTAGTTGCTCTAGGAGGTTTTCCTTCTCTTTGGACTATTTATTCCAAGAGATTTCATTGTAAACAAGGCTGAACTTGATGTTATAGAGAAATACATGGTTATACAATCTTGGAAGAAATACTTTGTCTCATGCATTGGATAGTTTCTTGAGTGTTTTGGATGGTGAAAGAGGACTGTTGTAGAATTCTTTGACTTGGTAAAATGGTATAGTATTCCTTCTCTATTATGTCTCCTTAGTTATCATACATATTTTCATGTTCTCTTGCTTGTTGTAGGACAGTAAATAATAGATTTGAGACATGCCCATGGAGGCACCTCAGATTTCCTGATTCATTACAGCTTCTATGTTTGTCTTCTTTCTTAGTTATGTCAAATGAATTCTTAAATGCTCTTTGATACCCTAAGAGCTTATTCTCAGTTTCATTAATGGTTATTATGTATGCTAATTAGTATGATTCACGGTACGCTTTGTTTAATCCTTATTTAACCAAAACCCCATTACTAAAACATTTCTATGAATGTTTGATTGTCCTAGTTGAACCAAAGAGGTCTTGTATCGATCTTGCCCTTTGCCTATACTCTGCAATCTTAGTTCAAAGTTCCCGATAGCTCAAAATATTATGTCTAGGAGTTCCCTCTTCGTAGATTGAGTTATTTTTTTATCTTGTTTGTTTTTCCCCAAAGTCTGATGGCGATTTTCCTAAAGTTAGATGGTCCTATACCTCTATGTATCGTTGGAATGTTATTTTATGCATCTATCAGTTTGAAGTTATATTTATCATGATTAATGGTTATGCCTTACCACATGAATGTCTGACATAAAACTATCTATGTTTAAACTCTTTGCCCTTCACAAAACCTAGTGTCCATCCCATTTCACTCCACCTGAAGAATCCATTTCTACCTCGACCAAATCGGCCCTTCAATATACGTTGTCCACCATTTGAGGCTTTCTCAACCTTTTCGACCCCATAGCCCAGTTGATCTAACAATATTTTATCTATTTAGTCTTTGATCAGTTCCTCCCTCACAAAAACCTAAAAACAAACTAAAACCCTACTTAACAACTAGCCTAAAATAAAAAAACATAAGAAGCAAACAAATATACATCCCTTGCACAAATAGCGAGAGCCCTCTCTGAGTCCAGGAAGGCTAGGTCCTTGGGCTCCAAAGCTAGTTTGATGTTACCCTGTCACTTGGCTTGCCAATCTGCCAAATCATGAGACCCTAACACAGTCCAACACATGAGTAGAAATTGTTTAAAAAGTACTAAAAACAATGTTACAATATATGGTAAACAACAATAAAACTAACTGGAACCATATAGTATTTTCAGCCTTATGGGAATATCACACAGCGGTCAAATCCTCAACAGGGTTCACACCTTTCTAGTTGGTATGCGGAGTGGAGGTCATGCTTCCCATTGAGAGCGAAATCCCAAACTTACACGCAGCCATCGAACTCCTCACTGATACTCAACCTTTAGAACAACAGTTGTTACAATTAGAGCTCATCGACGAGAGTCCCTACAACATAATGAGGCTCACAAGAAAAGAGTAAAAGCATCATTCGACCACAACATCATTGCTTGCTCATTTTCCGAGGGGGAGCTAGTCCTCTGCTACGACGTTGTAAAATAAGCCTTAGGACTCGGGAAGTTCGAAACATTATGGAAGGGTCCTTACATCATCAAACACTGTCTCCTCAAAGGAGCATACAATTTTTCTAAGCCCGACGATGCATTCCTAGATAATCCCGTCAATGGGATCTACCTCAAGAAATTCCACCCATAAGGTGGGAAGCCTCAATGCCCTAGAGATAAAATGAATGTAATATAAATTTTTATGATGATCACAATCATAATGGACTTGTTCTAAAAAAAATTCTCTTGTGTCACAGATGGATCGTCCGCCCATCCACTATTTTGGATTTGTTGATGGAGCCTCTCGATGGTCACAAAATTTAGCACTAGCTTCCTGGGCCATATACTCTCCTAACTTGCCACCATTCCTCATCAATGGAGTATGTATCGGGTCAACTAAAAATAATCAAGCACAATATGATCCAGTCATCAGGCTATTAAGTGATGCCTCCAACCAGGGAATTAGCCATCTACATGTCTTTCTTGACTCCCAGTTAGTGGTATCACAGTTAAAAGAAGCCTTTCAAATATAATATTCACACCTATTTATGAAATACTTGCATGCACAATGGTTAAGCCATCACTTTTATCACATTACAATTACACACATACCAAGATATCAAAATCAGGTAGCCGATCACATAGCTAACCATATCGTAGATTGGAATGCATCTCGTATAAACCATCATCCATAATAAAAAAAATAATACGCATAAAATCCATCATAAACATATAAAAACATAGAAAAATAACCATAGACACATCATAAGAGCCAGCAAAAAATACATCTCACATATATACATCAAAAAATATGTGTCCGGGCAGTATTTAAAACAAGTCACTAACCATCACATCAGTCAAAAAACATACATATCATCAACACAGTGAAGCATCCTCATAATGGGTGCTTTCCCTGATCATACAAAGTCGCTAGAGCTGAGTCCCGCCTGGTGGGTCCTCCGGGCCCATGTGAGCACCTGGTGCCAATATAGAAGCAGCAGTCGCGACAACAAGTGTTGTTCTGTGCAAAGCCAGGCAATGCACCCTCTCCTGAGCCATCACCGTCTTCAGCCATATGTCATCCAGGTCGTCAAAACCCCTGGTCGACAACCCTTGATCCAGCCTCTCCAGCTAACTCCACGAATCTACTAGATCCATAGTACCAAAATCTACTGCCTCGGACCGAGCCTCAACAACCCCCAAATGAGCCTCAACATCAACATCTCGAGCCTCTGCTGCTAGTAAGCGAATATCAGCAGAAGCCAACAGCTCCTCAACCATAGCCACCTGTGCCTTGGTGCCTTAGCACGTTCCAGGATGGAAGAATCACCACTACTAGCTACAACATTGCTACCCTCACCCGAGGGACCCCCGACACCAACCTGACCCTCAATATGGGCCTGAATCGCCCCAAGCGGGTCCCTCCTCCTTTGTCGGTGGCCTACCAAATTAGTAGTAGGATACCTTGCTAAACCCACATCTATAAAAGAAACAAAAAAAATATCAGTTTCACCATCAAAGACATATATCTATCTATCTATCTATATATATATATATATACAAAAATAGAACCCTCAAAATGAAGAAGACATGAAAGGTCATACTTGTCGGACCCCATACATAGCTAGGAGAGAGACCCATGTACGAACCCCCCCCATCCATGGATAAGGAAACTCAAAGAACACCTACAGGTTCGACTCAAACCACATCTCAAACGTCGTATCCCAGTAGCAGCCCACCTCTCCCCCACCGCCACGAGGCATCACAAGTGCCCATCGACACATTCGCGGATCCCTCAAAGGACCTAGGGGCACTGCCACAAAGGGTCGTAACATCACAACACACTCATACATAATACTGTAGAGGATGATTGCATAGGCAAAGGTCTTGATAGCACCCCTCTGCACCTTGGCTAGCCATGTGACCATACCTTGGTAGACATAAAGAGCCCAATCAAAAATTTTACTAGCATGGAGCCGACACAAAACCACAATCCGTGGACCAGACACTCAGTGGGTCTTCGTCGACCCAAACAGGTGAACTATCATCGCCAAAGAAGCTCTCTCAACCAAATCCGTGATAGACTCATGCAGATGTAGCCTTAGGTTAGGTGATAGGTTTAGGACCAAAATGTCTCTCCTCAGCCCAGCGATGGATGTTCACTCCCCCACAGGGGAGTGGATAAGGAAGCGCCTTCCCCTGAGGCAAGAGACCTGTCACAAAATAATCATCAGTCTCTGGCTGGACCATGACATCTCTACGACGCAGGACCATAACACGTCGTCGCCTGTTCTGACATCAGACCAGGTAATGTTTGAACCCATCCTCGGACCTCAATATGTTGTTCTCTAAGAACTTCAGCAAACCATACCGAGCTAGCATCTCTTGAGCATGGGGGTCTTGGGCCAATGTCTCATGGAGATCAGGCCAATCCCACTCTCGCCACAACATCTTGCCACCAAGGAAAACACCAAAAAATTAGTTTTTGATAAAAAATAATTAAAATTATTTAGAAACTGGGCTTTTTTGCGCCAATCGAAAACCTCTACATGCTGATCATGCATCTGTAACAGACATAGGCGCATGGCGCAATGCAAAAAATCTTCCCTAGTCGTGAGGTCCTTGTGCAAAACTAACCCTTTGTGTGGGGACCGCACACACCATCCTTGATCGCCTCCATGGTCCCACCCAAAAATGGGCATAAAATATGTACAAATTCACATTTATATGGACCACCCACACATGAAAATGACAAAAGCAAAAAGTAGGACGTTTTAGTTCCTACCTGACACTGACAACACGAATCTTAGGTGCTCAGGTTAACCTCAACGACAAGAAAATCTCGGGAAGATAGCTCTGCTCTAACCTCAGACCCTAAAAAAGCACAAATGATTTGAAAATGGACCATATTTGCCTATATATCGCCATTTTCTCATTTTCAACAATCGATAACTGGAGCTTAGAGTACCCAATCAAAAAATCGTGAGAAACATAGTGATCAATACTTCATCATGTTCAAACTAGGCCCCATAGATCCAAGTTTCAGAAAAAGTAATTTTCAAGCACAATGCCCACCATACTTCAGTTCAAGTACGCCCTCTCTTATCACTTATAAATTCAAGTTATTTCCAAAATATTCGTATGAAAAATATGCTTTTACATGGGGTATTGGTTGTAGGTATTACAAACATGCTAGATCCCCATATGTCCCAGCCAACAAAAGTACAAGAGTAGGTATCATTCTACCCCCAGCATGAAAGGCTTCCCCAAAAAGCTTTGCATATCCTGACATCATTTCTTCAGAAGAATAAAACCATAGGTTCTATTCACCCGACCATATTTATCATCACCCCATATTGCACATGATAAGCACCCTTGCAGGTTGGTAGAGCCTCACCATCCATGGCATCCATCACTCAAATAGACCACACAACAAGGTTTGGAGCCATGGCCATAAACTTCGGCCCGGGAACCACTTCATGTTCATATGCCCATCATCAAACATCAAGTCAAGTTTTACCCATTGCATGTTAAAACCCTTCCCGGGCCACTATTCTCTACAAAATGGATCGACAAAAATGCATCATCGCGTGTCACGTTTGGCATATCACACCCTCATAAGCATAACCCATCTACGACATTTCATCCACCTCATCAATATTGCACCGAGACCAACCAATGGGGCCCCCACCCTCAGAAAAAAACACTCCTCACATCATCGTGCAGGATTATTCATGTTAATGGGGCACCTGTCTCCATGCTTGTACATCAAAACCACTTTCATATTATTTTGGCAAGTGTACAAATATTTTTTTAGGAGAATAATCCAACCAATCCTTTTACATTTCTTACCTCGAAGCAGTCCTTAATCACCCTTGGTCAGATTTGCACATTATTTACCACACCTAACCATGAAAATCATAGCAAGCATACACCCACCTTGGGCATCCTACCAACCCTAGGGATTTTACCATCAAAAATTGTTATGACTGCCGCCACTCGCATTTACAGCTCTGACCTTAGGCCACTTAACCACCATCATCTTTTATAGCCATCTCTTGTCATCATGTCTCTTTAACCTATCACACTGTACCCTGCTACATCAGAAACCTTGGTCCCTTGCATCAATACTTGTTTCAGTAAGTTGATGCTTTCTTCTTGCCGACTTCAACAAACACTTTCCGGGAAGGAGGTAGTACCTTGGATGAGTTCTCACCACAATAGGGGCATCCTTTGATGGCACAATGGTAATTAACATTGCCCATTGATTTCATCAATCCTCTTGACATTCAACATCAACACAAGTTTTCATGTCAAGGATGGCATCGTAATTCATAACCGTTGCACCCTGTCAATAAGCATATCTTTCAACCATGCTTGCATAGGAAGGTCCCCAATAGTCAAAGACCCAATATGCATCCATTGGGAAATTTCTCTAAACATGCCATGCATGTGGGTACCACATTATTCCTTTTTGTTCAGAGACAAAACGCCCCCGAGGGCATCAACAACCGTCGTCATCAACTAGTAGTAGGTCACCAGCGATAGAACACATTGCGAAAAAACTAGTATATGTCATATTATCTTAACTAGTCAAACATCACGAGCATGGGACATGCCTTCCTCGTAGAAATATTTCTTATTTGATCTCTTGTAGGTTTCCTGCAGAGCATGGTTTCTTTTGTACATAAGACAAGGGGTCTCCCAACTTAGTTCCAAAGCAAGTTACACAAAGAAAAACATAATGTATTTAGGCTACACAGTTATTCCTAGACCTCATACATTAGGGGCCAACTGTTAACACCATAAAATCGTACAAGAAAAATACATTAAAAATGTCAAGAAAAAGGTACAAATGAAGATTTTCAGAGAAGGAGTACATTAGAGCAGACCAAAATTAAATTTTTCCTAACGTTAAGGTACAATTTAATCGACAACGCATTGGAAACAAAGGAATTTTGTGTGCCAGTGTGACTATTCCTTTGACAGCCGCGTGGTCCTGAGGATGGCGAAATGTCACCATCCGGGACCATTTGGCACACTTGGTTAGGAAGATTCTCCACTTATAACTGCCAAGGATAGTCGACATGGAGCTGCCTTGAGGCTTAAATGCATCACACAAAGGAATCTCTCCTCCACTCTTGTGTCACTATCCATCTCGGGCCAAGAGAAGAGGGAGGAATTCAAAAACTTTCTATATAAACTAGCCTTTGGAAGAAGAATAAGAGACACATTGTTATTCTGGCCAAATTTCTTCATATCAAACCAACTTGCATAGTCCAGCAGGAGAAGGATTGGAAGGACTCATATGTTGGCCAACTAACATCTCAGTCCAAGAGAGAGAGGTCCACCATTTGCTCTTGAACTACCATCCTTTGAGAGAGGGAAGAGACACTTGTAGGAAATCGAGGGAAGGAGACCTATTTGTTTTGGGTATTTGAGCTCTATAGCTCAAAGGAACCTCTTCATGTGTTTAACATTGTATATTTTTTTCCACCAATACCTAATAAAGGGAGAATTATCCACTTGTGTTAATAATTTGTTTGCTCCATCGAGCTTTTGTATTTTTCATCTTATGTTTTGTTTTGTTCTTAATGTTGTATAATTATTTTTCACTCAAACTTAGTTTACATTGTCAAGCCTGTTCCACTAATAGTAGACAATCATTTTTCTCTATGACCTTGTGCAAGTAGCAACCAGCTTGCTAAAGAAGTGTATTTCATACACCCTTGTGCCAAATATACTACCACAATGGTAATGCAAATCCTTCGAATGATCAGGCTATTGATCAACCTGCCAATTCGACACCATCCTCGTCATATCCCACTCTACCTTTGATTCCCATAGAATTAACAATTAAGCCTCCGAAGGGAATTATTCGTAAGTCTTGTTTCAACCCTCATCCGAGAGCTGCCAAAAATTATAACGTAGTTGAAGACTTGGCTCAGTCTCCATCGACTATGTCAACTCTCAAGGTGTTACAAAATTATCATGCCTAGAAAAAATATTTTCCTTATTCTATCAGATGCGTTGATCCTTCAGATTCTAAGCTTGTCATTTTCAATCATGAGAACTATTCCCCTCAACTCCCAACTCAATTGGCCTTTATGATCCAGGTTGTTGTTTATGGTAAAAACATTCATCACTCTATTATGGACAAAGGAGCAGCCTTGCTAGAAGGTGATTGGTTCTCCTCAACTGAGTTAGTCACCTACTACATTGAAATATTGTGTTGGAAGAACATATAAACCATGTGGTATTTTTAATTCCTTACAAGTGGAATTAGGGGGAATCCCTGTATCTATAGAAGCTAAAGTAAATGAAAGACCTATTGATTATAAACTTCTATTGGGTCGCATGTGGGTTTACGCTATGGCCGTTGTCATATCGACTTATTTCCATGTGATTGTCTTCCCTCATAAGGGTGTAATTTTTGCCATCATCCAACTCATCTTCTTCGTCTCTGATTCTCAAGTTATAGGAAGTGTCCCTCTTGTAGGGGAAACTCTACACTCTTATCAGCATGTCAGGGTTGGCCTGCTCAAGGATTCCTCACTTATGGGTACCTTTTCGCTCACTCCTCCTTCGTTTCTCAACAACTCACCTTCGATTTATTATATCAACATGATATCGTCTTCTACTATCTCAATTGATCCATGGATGGTACCTCATGAAACTGACATCAATAGTTGTTGTGATCGAATGCAGCTTAGCCCCATTAAGCTTGATTACTAATAAGGGGTAAAATGCTTGGGTGGTAGTTGATGGATATCCCTCTCAGGGCTTTCCGGTGCCCAAGGCAGACTGTCAGATTAGTTGTAAAGTTACAAAGACATTGAACACATGTTCATACTAATATATAATTGACAAAGCAAGATATTGAAGGATTACCTCCTTGTGGACAACAAATCCTATGGAGAGCGCTAAGCGGCGTGGAAGAAGTCCTTCCTCACCGGCTCCAAATCTAGATCCTGCAACCAAACAACGCATACGTGTAATCTTCATAATGGTATCACTTTCTAGAAATTAAACAAATATATAATCAACATTTAACTATGCAAATCTAATCCATTTATATCATGCTTCATAGACAAATGAACAACAAATGTGACACTGAAACATCAAATGGACAAAAGAGATACATTTCTATTATTTTATAAGAAGGAGGATTACAATCATTGGTTGTACCAAGCCATCCTCAATCTTTCAATTCCTCTCTCTCTTTCTCTATCTCCAAGTGTGATGATGCTTGGGCTAAGAGTTCTCAATTAAATTTGGGAATCCGCAAGCCTCACACTCAACAATGAAATTCTGCTCTACACACGATCAAACCTTTGACCTTTGACCAAGAGCCCAAACCTCCAATTTATGGGAAATGGAGAGGAAAAATCTTGCCAATCATTTCAATCAGTTCGAATTGGGAAAGATATTGATGTTTCCTTGCCTTTCCTTAATTTTTCCCTCTATGGATGTTCAGTTTTTTTTGGAAATATATAATAAAAGGTTTATACCATAAGTTTCTTCTTTTGAACTGACTCATTCTGAGAAAAAGTAGGAAATGCCAGTCAGTTTCCACGAGATATTTCCCTTTTCACATGAAAACACGGATAACATTTCCCTTGAAGAAAGACAGAGCATTAACCTAGGTACTAACGCTCCCTTTTCATGGATGGTATGCATTATAACTCGGCCTAGCTGTCTCTAGGGTGCATTACCTTGGAAAAAATTGGTCTTTTTCTAGGTCATTTTCTTCCTTCCATGTCACCTTTTCCTCTGAGCTGATGAGGAGGTCATTTGCCCTGTAACATATGCCCCCTAAAGTGTGAGGTCATAGGTGAAGACAATGGCTGAAATACTTTATAATATATGTAGTAGAGCGAGAGGAGTTGGAGGACTGAGGAAAACCTGAAACAATAACATATGTCAGAAATATAAGTATTTGTCCTGAGTTAGGCATTTCCATGCTCAGTAGTTATATCAAAATGATTTCTCTAAAAAAGAGATATGACCAGTGCGTCCACCAATAAGCACAATGTGGAAGTTTGTGTCATGACAGGATCGATCTGATAAGCTGTGTCTGAAAACAATATCGCAACTTGGGAGAGGAAAGCACAGTTGAAATGATGTAAGCCTCAACCCAAGGTCTTCATCACCGCTTCACTAAAATGCATATTTCCGCACATGTGAATGAAGGAGTTGTAGTCGAACATGCGGGAAATCGTCTGATTACTAATTAATAATGAAAACTGTTAACATCACCGATAAGGATAATGGTCCCCAAGATAAACAATACAATCTAACGAGTGTGAATAAAAATATTTGATGTCGAAAATTCGTAGAATCATTCGAATGGGAGCCAATAATGAGAAACCCCAATCAAACACAAGGTAACCTGCCACTGAGGTCTGCAAGCACCTTGTTACTGATGTGTTTCTGGATCAACTTCCTAGATAAGATGTTGAAGTTGATAGGAAGAGATCTTTCGAAAGGTAGGCACTGAGGCATCCTACATTAGTCGGCACAAAACAAAAAGAGATGATTTTTTTTAAGATAATCAAGAGAAAATGGGAGTAACTGATGTTGAAAAATGATTTCTGGCATATGATGGCTTGGTTGATACAGGAAGCAGTAGATAGCAAGATCTTCTTGAACAATAGAAGGCACAGTAACGGGGTTCCAGGCATCTTAGGCTTATTTAACACCAAAGAGTGTTAGGATTCACCAATGCAGGGGCATCAGTATACAAAGGCTAAACTCATAGATGGTAGGGTTCGGCTAATTGCAAGTGAATTTTCTGGGAAGTGCCATGTTCAAGATTTTGTGTTGCCAAATCTGCTTTCCGAGTATAACAAAATAAGTATCCACTTTGTCCAAAATTTTCCCCGCCTGATTAAGTTTAACGAGTCCAGACGGGTAAACTCAATGATATTTTCATATTTAGGGATTATGAAAAACATCATAAAAGACAACTCTAGGGGGTACCTTTTTCATGTTTGATAATCAAGCGTGATGAAGGGAGAATAGTAAGCCTGAAACAATTCATTTTCCATAAGTTAGTCCATTGAATCCGGATAAAGTGATAAACCTATGTTCAATGGAAATCTGCCTCATTTTGTTATGATTACAAGGAGACAGAGTAAACTCAATATTCTTCGTGAAGTTTTAACGAGTTAGACAAAGAAAAACTCGATGTTCTACGTGAAATTTTAACGAGTCCAATGGAGAAAAAGACGGTTACTTTTTCGGTTTTTTAACTAGCTAGAAAAAGATGGAAAAGAATGGCTCATATTTCTTCATCGTGGTAGTTTAACAAGCCCGATGAAGGAAACTTGAGGTTTTTCAGTTTTACGAGATAGAAAAAGTCCCTAAAAAGAAATCTCGTGCTAGGTCGAACATGGTCAAATCTGCACATGAACACTAACAACTCATCTGAGCATCGGTGACTTTTTAAAAGACCAATAGTTGCGACAAAAAATAGCGGAAATTTTCCAATTTTAACAAACTAGCTGAGTGAGTCATACCTCCAGAATGTCTATAAGAAGGCAAGAGACCTTCATTTTCACTATTTTGAGTGTTGTGAAAGAGCTCTGGAGTGAAAAAGAGGTGAAATGTTTGCTGTCGATTGTGGACGATCTGGGCAACAATTTTTGATTCCGCGAGATCCAGGTAAGATTTTGATCCTTAATCTAGCTTTCCATTGTCATTTTAGTTGTTTTTACTGGTTGAAAATTTTACTTTTAGCAGGCCCTAGAATTTTTAAGCGGCTAACGCGAGTGCCTAGTGTCAGGGCCATGTTAAACGCATTGCCATTTAAGGGACAGTGCATTAGCACGTTCTGATTTGTACTAGGGCTCGCGTTAGCCGGCACAATCATTTTTTAAACTTGGTTTTCCCAACCCTAAAGTTTTTCTTCCTAAAACTAGTCCATTGGAAACTTGTCTTGTGTAGGTGTGAAGCTGTTTACCATGAGTATTTGGTGCGAAAGAGAGCATGAACGGGAATAACGTGAAATTGTCACTGATGTTGCTACTTTTCTTGTTCTTCGTAGATGTAGATTACTTAAATATGCTCATTTAGAGATGATGGGGGTGTAGGAAGACCTTCTGAGATGGATCATCCAGCAGTGAGATGACCAACGTCATGTATTTCACATCAGGGGTCATGAACTCTCGATTGAGAAAGATGACATATAATATTTGACTGGTATGTCATGTAGAGGACCGAGGCCCAACCTGAAAGGTTCCAGGGTTGATCCCCGCACTACTGCGGATTTGATCCGAGCTCACTACATAAAAAATACTACGTCGGTAAGCAACCAAGTTCCTATAGCACGAGTGGTCTCAAGACCGATGAGGTCTCTCTTGTGGATGATAGTTTTCTTGGCAAGATCCAAGATTCAATATGTGGCCACCAAGGCCCAGGTATTATTGGCACTGGACAACATGCAACCATAAATTTTTGACTAGTGCGAAGGTGTTGTCTGTCGGGTTTGAGAAGAACTAACAGCATGTAAGACCCACTCCCAACGAGAGTTTTGGTTTGGCACATTGATAGTTTCCTTCATACTAGAGCAGGTTCCCACAATGAGGCCGAGGATTATCACGAATGTAATGGGACCGCAAGAGTCGAGACAGGCTCACTAGTCTTCTTTGATGCCGCAAACTGGAGAGGGTCGAATCCATCACTGTTTTGATGATGCATTCTTCGAGTGGCTAGATGGCCAGATCCTGATGATCGAAGATTATCCTTATATAGGGATGAAATACACTGAGGATCTGGAGTTGATACTACCACTAGGCACTTTGCGGGGTCCTAATGGTAAGAAGGAGAATGATCAGTGTTTCAGAATTTTTTATCTTTTGAATGTTTATGCAACATTTTTGTTTAATGGGTGAAAATATTTTGACATGAAGCTTATTGCTTGACACAGATGTGGCACCCGTCCGTCTAGTTGGAGCCCCTCGCTATTCGCAGTGAGGAATGTAGCTACCTGGGTTTGGAGCAACAACAGAGGCTAGGGCAACCGCCAAAGAGGTTGATGACGCACGCAGTTTGCACGAGGTTGCTAGGAACCTCAAAGGCAGTGAGCATGGGTGTGTCGCCTATTCCCATGAGGGAGATCCCGATTCACCTGCAACGACACACAGTGGGTGTGCCAGAGAGGTTCTTGGTGCCTCTTAGGAGGTTAGCCAAAGCAGTTATCTGCTACCATGAGGAACATGCTCAAGAGGAATAGTGAATAGATGTATAGATTTCAGAGCGAGGCTTAGTAGAGCCAATTTTTTATAAAACACCCAAGTTTTGGAGAGTTTTTTGATGTAACTTGATTGGACACGACATATATATATACATGTACACATTTTGGCGATTTTGATCTTGTGTTTTAAATTTTTATGTATTTTTTATGATGGAAAAATATACACTCATGCATGACTCTTTCTATAATAAATGCGACAAATGCCAATCTAACACATAATTTTCCAATGAATTAGCTAATGTATTAGATTCTCTAGGAATGTGCTCAAAAGTAATGATTTGAAATTGACATTCTAGAAGTCGTACCCTTAAGTAATAACATAATAAGACTAGATGACGGACGCGATAACAATTGTTCAAATGCATAACGACTAGCTGGGAATCTAACCTGACCACCAGATTGGAGATGTAGTGAGATGCAACTTCCGTGGAGTTGTATCACTGACATGTACTCAACAATATTGCTGGTGGCATTGCCAAGAAATACTCCCCCGGAACCAAGTAGTTCCGACTTAGGTGTATAGAGGACCAAGTAGCTGATGCAATATGCCGTGTGTGACGACTGGCACCATCCCCGTATCCAACATATCGTAAGGATGACGAAGATATCTATGTAAAAAGAAGATATTTTTCATGAGAAAAACACTCAAATCCCAAAATATTCAGACACACCAAAAAAAGACAAAAATTATATACATAAAATTACAAGCATATGCCTACTGGAACACTAAGCGAAATACTTTTTCAGGTGGAGCCTGTTGCGGGGCTCATCGAGTGGAATCCCATTACAGTCCTGAAGTTCATAAGCTCCTTTTGAAAGGACTTTCATGATGATGTAAGGAACAAGCCATAATGGTTGAAGTGTTGCTGCCCCCAAGAGGTCGTGTCTCTGATCATAGAGTAGAACGATATTGCCTTCTTGGAAAGAACAGGGCTTGACAGATTTTTCGTATTGAGCATTTACTCGGCGCTTGTGAACTTCGAGTGCCAGTGTGGCATCTCGATGAGTTTTTCCCAATTGATCGAGCGAGAGCAAGTGCTCTTCTTCGGCAGTGGTGTTGGGTAGGAATTCAACAGCTAGCTTGTGTGATGAAATCTCACACTTGATTGGAAGGATTGCTTCTAGACCGAATGCTAGTTGGAATGGCGTGAAGATTGTAGCAGTTTTCACTGACGTTCGATATGCCCATAATGCGAAGTATAGCTTTTAATGCCACGTGGTTTTATGGTTTCCACTTAACCGAGCAATCATGGTTTTGAGGACGCCATTTATAGCTTCGACTTGACCATTAGCTTGCGGATAGTAGGGTGAAGTCTGATTTTGTCAAAAACCTAGCATGTAAGTTAACTCTGTCATCATATGGTTTTGAAAGTGTGAACCATGATATGTGATGATTGAGAGGGGTTCACCGAAATGACAGATGACCTAATTGAACAGGAAAAGAGCAGTAGTTTCTCCATCGACCTTAAAAGTGGGAATGGCTTTAGCCCATTTTGTGAAGCAGTCGACTGCAACTACGATGTAGTTGTGTCCATTAGCATAAATGGGATTGCATGTGACAATGTCTATTCCCCATTTAGAGAAAGGACCAACGGAGATAACTGGATCAAGAGGGGTAGGATGGGCGCGCATTTTCTTCATGAAAATATGACACAGATGGCACTTCTGGACCATTGTGATGCAGTTTTTAAACAAAGTGAGCCAATAGTATCCTGCACGCAATATTTTCTGGGAAGTAGCTATGCCAGAAATATGGCCACCACACGCCCCAGTGTGGCAGTCATTTAAAACGTGTTCCGCCTCGTTAAGAGTGAGACAATGTCGAAGAACAATATCAACACCACGACGATATAGCGTATTGTTCAGTATGAGATAGTGTTTTGCTTGGTGACAAATGCGACAATAGTCGTATGACTGAGATTTGGGTGGAATCATTGAGTTTGGAGGTAGACCATAATGTCTCCATACCAAGGATCAAAAGAATCGACCAAATAGGCATATTCATCAGGAAATGGATCATGAGCTACTTCTTCCGGGTCAATTATGGGAAGGTCCTACAATATTTTAGTGAAGACTAGAAATTTCTTTGCTTTTGTAGTAGTGAAAATGAAATTAAATTATTGGAGGATTAAAATTCATTTGGAATAGTTTCCTCCAATGATCTGATGAGATAACATGTGTTGCATGGGATTCTCCAAAGCAATTACGGTAGTCTGCCGCAACAATATATAGTGTCGAAGGCGGGTGATAGTGAAGACCACCGCGAGAGATAGTTTCTCCACATCTGGATATCATAATTTAGGTCCAATGAGACCTTTTGATAGATAATATATCACATGCTCACTATCGTCATCATGAACTTGAACCAAAACCATTCCTAACGAGGATGGTGAGGTTGCTAGGTAGAGGAGAAATTCGCGCGAATAGTCGGGGGCACTAAGAAGTGGGGTAGAAACGAGTGCTCGTTTCAAGGTGTCAAATGATAGTTGAGCTTGATTGTCCCATAGATACGATATCCCTTTCCTGAGTATGCACATGAAGCCTTTCGTCATCTCGACACAGTTTACAATGAAATGACATAAGAAGTTTGCCTTCCATTGCAAACGTTGGAGTTGTAGAATGGATTGTGGTTCAGGTAGTTCAATTATCACCTTAACCTTATCGGGATCAACCCTAATCCCATGCCTGGAAACAATGAAGCCAAGAAGACGTCCAGACTCGACAAAAAATATGCACTTATGTGGATTCAGATGTATGTTGTAGAACCTACACCGAGCGAATATTTCTTTAAGATGCGCAAGGTGATGGGCTCGCTTCTTGGAGTGAGCCGGAAGGTCATCTAAGTAAGCTTGTACAATGTGTCTGAGATCATGAAATGCATAGTCCATAGCCCTTTGAAAAGTGGCTCCCGCATTCTTTAGACCGAATGGGAGTTTACGATACACAAATGTGCCCCAAGGACAATTGAAGGCAGTTTTATGCTGGTCATCCTTTTTAATCTCTATCTAGTTATATCCCAAAAATCCATCCATAAAGGAAAAAGATTCACATCCGGCACAATCATCGAGAATTTGATCTATGAATGGAGTAGGATAATTGTCTTTTGGACAAACGACGTTCAGATAACAATAATCAACATAGACCCGGATGGTGCCTTGTTTCTTATCTACGAGAACCGGATTGGATACCCATTTCGTTAGAGGAATGGGATAGATGAAACCAACATGTAATAGTTTTTTGACTTAAGTCTTGATAGTTGCTTCTTTGCAAGGGTGGTTAGGTCAGAGCCTTTGTTGGACAGGCTTGGCATTGTCATAAATCTTGATTTTGTGCTCGACTATAGATAAATGTTTGTCGAGCATTTCGCTGTAAGACCAAGTGAAAATATCGCGGAACTCCTTAAATAGGGATGTGAAGCGTGCAATTTCCTCGGGATTGCAATCAGCTCCAATCTGTATATTTTCCATGATACCCATTTTGACCAAGATATCTATGAGCATAGTCTTGGAAAGATTTCCCTTATTCCCTTCAGCGTCGATATTTTGAACAGTCGTGTAAGCGGAGGGAACGATCTCAGGTGGGTCGAAAGACGGGTTTTGGATAGTTGTCACGTCCAAACCAAACATTGAAGCGTGATGATGAAACTCTCCCCAAGTCGTTCCTCTAGAGACATGATCTCTCGAATAGCTTCATCCATAGGAAGGAATTCATTGAGGATATCCTTAAAGGATCTGTGATGGGCGAGAGGGTAGTACCATTGGTCGAAACCAAAGCAGTGGAGGGTTCATATGCTAATTAGATGGCTTGATAAGCCAACTCAGCCGGTGATAGAGGCATATGATCTCTGTAGGAATAAATTTTTGAAGGCATCGATAGGATCCATGGATTGATAAAGCCATCCGAAATTGTGGATATCATTGCAATCGTGTGTGGAACCTCAAGCAACAGGAGAGGAAAACAACCCATCAGGGAAGATGCCTTCAGAAGACCAGTACTGACACTGACTTAAGAGTCAGGAATGCCTCCTACTAGGGGTACAGTGCTACTAGGTAACATGGAATAATCAGGGGTGATAAAGGATAACTGATCCACTGTAACTATCTTCCCATCCAATGGAAAAAGGATGAGTCAAAAAACCAAAGAGACAATGGCAGTAATTGTGTAAGACCAACTGTGACCCAAGAAAAGATTGTAATCGAGATAGCGATCTACGACTTCTATGTCCACCGTTATTGTTTTCCCACTAAGTGAGATGGGAAAGCTAGCAAGGTAGCCTTTTGGGAGGAAAGTGTGGCCATCGAAAGCTTTAAGGGAATTTGACGACAGAGACAAAGTGGGAGAACCCAAAGCGAGCTAGCACGCAGTTGACATAACGCAGGTCAAAGCACCTTTGTCTATGACAGTGCGATGGATTGGTCTCCCTTTCGACACAACTTGAACCTGGA
Source organism: Pinus albicaulis (assembly GCA_034641835.2). Classification (NCBI taxonomy): domain Eukaryota; kingdom Viridiplantae; phylum Streptophyta; class Pinopsida; order Pinales; family Pinaceae; genus Pinus; species Pinus albicaulis. The sequence goes on from CM076584.1 coordinate 184,324,731, forward strand.
AAGAAAGATGGTGTGAAAGGCGAGGTTTGGATTTTTCCATGTCGAAGATGGATAGCATAGAATCCTGGGGGTCAATTCCACCAATGGCCAAAAGCAAAGCTTTCCTTTGCACTAGGCATGTTTGAAATAATTCGAGTGCAAACATGGTTGACGATGCTTGCGCCAAATCTTCTACAATGTTGTAGTTTTGGGCAGCACGTGCAGAGGTGTTATGAGTCATGCGTTGAAGTGTCCCTTTAGGGGAACAAATCGCGGGGTCAGCAGTAGGCCTTTCAATATGAAAATCGTTGGGTGGTGGTGGATTTGAACTTGAACTAGGTTCTTGAGCCTCAATGACTAGATTTCCATAGAGTTTAGCTTAGTTTTGGAGTTCAACAGTCTCCATGCCATAAATGGTAGATGATCCTTCACTGGAAGGACGAGTACCATTGTTGCCCCTTTGGGGGGTTGTGGCAGGTTTGCAACCATGTGTTGTTGTTGCTGCTGTGGATTAGGGAAGGGATTGTGATGGAAAATAGGTGTCCTTCCAGAGTATGAGGACATTTGTATGACAAGTGGACCTCCGCACAAATTCTGCAAGGGAATCTCATTGGTTTGTCCTTTCCTTTGTCATTTTTAGCAGCGTTTTTCTGATTGGGATTATTCTGAGTACTGGACTGCTCTTCAGAAGGAGAGGTATTTTTCTTATTCCTCTTGTTCTTTCTGCTAGGTTTTTTTGTAGACTGCACATAGTTTACCTTAGTGGTGGGAAGAGTAGTTGATTGGTTAGGGGCGGTGGTAGCCAAAGATGGCTGGGAAGTTTTCCGGCTGAGTTGTTTTATGGCTATGCCAGAGGTTGCACCAACGAGGCCATCAACATGTGCTCCGGTTAATTGAGTAGTAGGAGGATTTGGGTTTCCAGGAGCATGGGAGAGTAAGTCATACATCGTGCCATATTGCAAATAGATGAGATATATATGTTGTGGACGACGGATGAATTGGTCTTCTGTGACCACACCAGACAAGAAAACGTCCTTAGCAAGGGCTGGTAAGAGTGACTTACAAAACCATTTTGATAAGATATGATCTGTGATTGGTGCTTTGACTAACCTTTGCCTACTTCTCCATTCATGAATGTGATTGAAGATGTGGGTGGTTGTGTCTTAGCGCAACGAGGTTAAGATTTCCGTTCCAGTTTCGTATCGAATACGTAATTGGAAGTTCTTAAGAAATTCTGTTGCTAAGGTGCCAAAATTATTGACGACCCCACATGGTAACTTAATTTTCCATTTGGCAGCATTGCCTGTGAGTGTGTGGAGGAAAAGTCTGAGCCGGATACTATCATCCACCATGGAGTTAGAAATAGACCATAGATGAAAGGTGGTGATGTGCATAGCCGGATCCTCCCCTTTTTTCCCTTTGAATTTAGGGATGTGATACGGAATCTTGTGTGGTACTGGAGGCCAGAGTGAGTTGTGGTTGATGGGATCATTACTCAATTTGTAGAGGTTGGGGATGTCTAAAGCTGCCAAGAATGGCAATTGCATGTTTGCCCCCGAATCTAGCCAAGGAAGTGTTGGCTGACCATTCGGACCATAGGGTTCGCTCATCAAAGTGTTACCAATGGGACAAGTAGGAATTTTTTGGTAAAATTTTCAAGTGAGTGGGGGTGTAGGGGTGTATGGTTTTTGTCCGTAGGGTATGTTGTACTTGGGGGAAAACTGTTGGTTGCCCCCTTGCCCAAATTGGTTTTGGGGTTGGGTCGCCCATATGGACGTGATAGAGTTAGCCAGTGGCATACTACTATTCGCATAGTTGACCATTGACATAGACCCTACACTAGAAGTTTGACTACTCAAAGGAAGAACGTTAACACTTGGCACTCCGACTTGTCCTATTGAATGTAGGGGTACCGAAGTGCCCTCTGGCATATATGTATTGGTGACACTACCCCCTGGCATAATAGCCAAGGGGTTTGAACTCAACAATGGGTTCCAACTGAAAGGGTTGCTAAAAGGAACTGAAGTAGCCCTGCTAGCAGGAGCGGAAACCGTGGGTCCCGGTGTAGTCACTATAGGAGCAGATCCCGAAGGGTTCAAAGGTTTTCTTATACTTGTGGTGACCATATTACTGGGACCGGGTATAGACTGGCTAATAGGGTTTCCAATCATTTGCATAGAATTGAAAACCAGTGAGGAAGATGGTGGTGGAACTGAGTTGGCCACCAACGAAATCGACCCTATGGTCGCCGGTTGTGAAATGGATGTAGGTGCAGCCAAATACATGACTGGTACTGGTGTAACCTAAACTAGCAATGGCCCTGATGGGTTAGTGAGAGGAGGATTGTAAGGAGGTACGACTCCTTCTGTAAAAATATCCTCTGGAAAATCCGTATGATAGGGAGCTATATGAAAGTCAGGGGTTATCACTTATATCCTCGATCTAGTTTCAACATCCTTAAGGGGAACCCCAATATATGGCATACCCACTATTATGCACTCGAAGGAGGGCTACCTTCTCATGCACCCCATTGTTGTCTCGCACTTAACTCTAGTAGTAGTGGAGTGGTCCCGATAGTATGAGTGCAATAAGATTTCACTTTTTAATGACTCTAGTTTCAAGTTTTGTGATCTTGGGTGATTTTATCACTTCTCCTACCCCAAGATCCTAGCCTAAACTACTGTTGGTGTGAGCTCAGAAAAAATTATGTTATTAATTTTATTATCACTTGATTCTTAGTGTACTTGCTTATTAGTCTTGCAGAGGGGGAGTGGACATATGAAATGTAATAAGACTCTGACTCAAAACCATGCATAAAAATTCTCTAAATATTCAATTTCAATGAGGAGTTTATTCTATAGGGAGAGATATTTCAAACATCTGTGCACCAAACATACAAATAACACAGTTCAACCTAAAAAGATTCAGACATCTATCTATCCTCTCTAACATCTTTTTAACCAAAAATTTCAGAATGAATTCAACTATGTTCAGAAAAACTTAAAAAAATAAATTTCTTCTTCAAAAAGTAGATGCGACTAACACTAACTTTTTTAAACAAGAGAACTAAAAATGCTAGCTGGTAACCAAGCACAGGGATCAAGAAATAGAAGCTAATCTGGTAGCCAATAACTCCACAGCCAAAGGGAAACACAATAGGGATGTAAAAATTAGATTTTGGCTAGGTAATGTTGGCAATTAAAGGCTACAGAGCATTAATGATAGGACTAATTCAATGTCTCTGAGCATAAGCAGTGTTATAATGCATTGAAACACTCTCAGGGGGAGCGTTACTCAAGGTAAAGTTTTACAAATGGCTAGGCAAGGTCTATTCTAGACTCTGTGAGCTACTGAGATGGTTACTGAGCATGTATGATCAGAAGGGGATGTGATCAGAGGGAAAGAGCCAAAGTCTTAGAAACAAACAATCTAGAAACTTGGGATTAACTCCATAGCAGAGTCGCCATTTCTCCTAAGGGGTAAAATTCTTGGGTGGTGGTTGATGGCTATCCCTCTTAGGGCTTTCCAGTACCCGAGGTAGACTGTCAGATTAGATGTAAAGTTACAAATACATTGCACACATGTTCATACTAATATATAATTGACAAAGTGAGATGTTGAAGGATTACCTCTTTATGGAGAGTAGATCCTATGGAGAGTGCTAAGTGGCGTGTCAGAAGTCCTTCCTCACTGGCTCCAAACAAGGCATACATGTAATATTCACAGTGGTATCACTTTCTAGAAATTAAACAAGTATATAATCAACATTAAACTATGAAAATATGAGCCATTTATATCATGCTTCATAGACAAATGAACAATAAATGTGAAATTGAAACATCAAATGGAAAAAACAGATATAGTTCTATTATTTTAAAAGAAGAAGGATTACAACCGTTGGTTGTACCAAGCCCTCCTCAGTCTTCCAATTCCTCTATCTCTTTCTCCATCTTCAAGTGTGATGATGCTTGGGCTAAGAGTTCTCAATGAACCTTTCCAATCCTCAAGCCTCACACTCAATAATGAAATTCTGCTCTACACACGATCAAACCTTCAACCTTTCACCAAGAGCCCAAATCTCCAATTTATAGGAAATGGAGAGGACAAACCTTGCCAATCCTTTGAATCAGTTCGAATTGGGAAAGATCTTGATGTTTCCTTGCCTTTCCTTGATTTTTCCCTCTATGGATGTTCAGTTTTGTTTGGAAATATCTAATAAAAGGTTTATACCATAAGTTGTTTCTTTTGAACTGACTCATTCTGAGAAAAAACAAGAAATTCTAGTCAATTTCTGCGGGATATTTCCCTTTTCACATGAAAACACAGATAACGCCGACCTTTAGGCAAGACAGAGCGTTAACCTAGGTACTAACGCTCCCTTTGCATGGTTGGGATGTGTGATAACGCGGCCTAGCTATCTCTGGGGTGCGTTACCTTGGAAAAATGGGTCTTTGAATGGGTCATTTTCTTCCTTCCATGTTACCTTCTCCTCTAAGTTGATGAGGAGCTCATTTTCCCTGTAACAATTACGAGGCCATATATTTAGCTTGTGCGGTTTGTTCTAATACATTTTCATCGATTAATTGGTTCGATCGATCACTAGATGATGGCATGTCTTTTGATCTATTCTCTTACTGATGAGAGCATCATGGAGATCATGATGCCAGAGGATTCATCGTGGGACGATCAACACCATCATTCCTCCTTGCCAGATTCCATAGAAGATAATTTCATTGATTTGTACCTACACAATATTGTCGAATATTTTACGAGTTTTGTTTCCATTCACAAAGTTGATTACGAAAATAACCTCTCGAATATCGAAGAGACGATACCTCTTTACATCTTTATTAAACTGGGAATTGTCAAAAATATACACATCGGTGGGTCTTGTTCTCCTGACGAGATTGAGACCTATAAAGCCCTGTTTTAGGAGTTTCGAGATGTATTTGCCTAGAAATATGAAGAAATGCTAGGTATTAACCCAAATATAGTAGTGTACGAGATTAAAACATATCTAGATGCTAAACCAGTTTGACAACGCCTTCATCTGGTCCATCCTAAGAAGGTTTTCGCAATCAAAACTGAGGCTGCAAAAATTCTTCGTGATGGTTTCATTTGTCCCATTCCTTTAACTGATTGGGTGTCAAATTTCATCCCCGTCATGAAGAAACAGGGGACAATCTGAGTATGCATCGATTATCAGGATGCAAACCGTGTTTGTTTAAAGGAAAATTATAAGTCCCTATTTATTGATCATATCATCGACGGTTGTGCTTGTTGTGAAATATATCCATTCATGGATGGCTTCTCCGGCTACAATAAAATCAACATCCTCCTAACGGATCAACCTAAAACTACATTTATTTTTCCTTACGATACTTTAGCTTACTAGAAACTTCCTTTTACTTTAAAGAACGTTGGGGCTACATTTCAACGAGCTATGTGTTAATCTTTCCATTATATTAAGAATATCATGCAACCTTATTTGGATTTTCTCCCTGCTCATTCTAAACATCAGGTTGATCACCTGATGCATCTTAGGGCCATTCCTGTGGTGTAGACATTACAATATTTGACTTAATCCGCAAAAATGTGTGCTTTGCATTAGTTCCAGATGACTTCTTGGTTTTTTCATTTCAAAACACAGAATTCATATTGATCCTCTAAAATTCTAGGCAATCGTCGATTTTCCTGCACCTTCTTCTCTTTTTTAGCTTCAATTACTCCAAGGGAAAGTTAATTTCCCATGAAGGTTTATCCCTTATTATGCTGAGTTGAAAAAAGGATTCACTCGCCTGCTTAAGAAAGGGATTACTTTCCATTGGGATAATGCCACTCAAAAAGCATTTGATGCCCTAAAAGATGTGTTGGTTCAAAAATTTCTGGAAAATGGGAGACTATTTCCTATATCTTGCCACTCTCATTACTACTATAACAATGGTATTGGTCAAAGAATATGACCTGGGGATAAAAAATTCTATCTCTTACTTAAGTCAGAATCTCGAGGATACCGAAATCAAGTACACTCACCTGGAAAAATTAGCTTTAGCCATCGTTCAAGGTGTCTAAAGGTTTCATCATTATATATTGATCCAGAAAACTAAGGTCATTTCCGATTGAAACCTTATGAAATACATCTTTTCATGTTAATAGCTGGGGGGAAAGTACTCTAAATGGATCGTTATCATGCAAGATTTTGATTTGAAATTCATCAAATCCAAATCAAAGAAATCCTTAGTTTTCGCTGAAATAATATTCGACCTTCCTTCTCCTGATTTTGAGTCGACGACTGAGGATTCCATCGTAGATGATTCATTGTTTATGATATCATCATCTGATCCATGGTATGGAGATATCCTATATATCTCCACACCTATACTTTATGATTTGATACCTTTCGCTCTAAGAAACGATGTAATCGATACCAATTCAAGAAGTACATCATCGTCGGCAACATTATTGATTGTTGTGGTATTGATACGATCTTACGAAGGTGCCTCACACATGAAGAGGCCAAGAAATTCCTTAATGAATATGAATCGAGGGCATGTGGCAGTCATTTATCTGGATATTCCACCTCACAAAAGATACTATGTGCTAGTTACTTTTTGCCACCATATTTCGCAATTGTATCCTCACCATCCAAAAGTGTCATGCATGCCAGATTTATGACTGTAAGACCCGTGCTCTACCAACTCTATTGCATATCATTATCGTTGTAGGTCTTTTTGGGAAATGGGGTATCGATTTCATGACATGTAACCCTCACTCGGGCGAGGGGCATGGCTATATCATTGTAGTTGTGGATTATTTTACCAAATGGGTTGAGGTGATACCTATATTTAACAGCACTTGAGAAACGAATGCATATTTTTTATCCAATCATGTCATCACTTTGTTTGGTGTTCCGCAAGCCATAGTCATAGAGCATGGGAACAAATTTTGAAATCACGTGATGACCGAATTGACTGCCAAGCTAGGAAATTCTCATGAAAGTTCCACCCCATACTACCCTCAGGCTAATGGGCATGTTGAGGTTATCAACAAATTTCTTAAAACAATACTTCAGCATATGATAGGGGTCCATAAATAGGACTGGAATTTGATTATTTATGCTTCCTTGTGGTCATATCGAACTTATGTTACGATTTCTAATGGATTCACTCCCTTAAAATTGTTTTATGGTCTAGAAGCAATCCTCCCAATCGAATGTGAGATTCCATCGTTGAAATAGCTATAAAACTCCTTCTTGCCACTTCCATAGAAGATGAACGTCTCTTACATCTGACTCGATTAGATGAGACTCATGGATATGTTGCTATGGTTAATGAAGCCTATAAGAATTGTGTCAAGGTGTGGCATAATAATAGTGTCAAGCCTCGTGTCTTCTCGGAAGGAGACCTTGTCCTTATATATGACTAAGAGCATGACAAATTAGGAGCAAGAAAGTTCCAATCGATGTATTTAGGCCCATATATTTTCAAGTTTGTTCTTTCTAAAGGATCCTATAAGTTAGTCTATTTTGACAGAGTCCCATTGGTGTTGCCTAGAAATGGGTTGTACCTTAAAAAGTACTATGCTTGATCTCATGCGTAGTACACTATGTACGTATTGTTTCTAGGTGCGATGAGTGTGTTTGCAATGCGTCTCTTCAGAATTTCCTATGGTTTCTGTTGACCCCTTTTACGTTTGGTTTGCAGATGTCAGTGTCCCTTGAACCATATATCAGTTATACTGGTGGTGCTCGCTGTACTACTCAGAACCTATCCTCCGCAATGTGGGATATATTTTATCTAGATGGCGAGTTAGTGAGTCTACAAGGGATTTGTATCGGTCACTCTACCAACAAAATTGCTGAGTATAGTGCAGTGGTCAAGCTATTTTCCGATGATATTTCACATGGTATCCATTGTTTAGTCATCAGACTTAAATCACAACTTGTGGTACTACAAGTGTCTAATGTCTATTCAGTCAGGAGTCCCACCATCCTTCACATGTTCTTAAGGGTTCACCTTCCAGAAAGACATTTTGATTTCATCTAGTATCAACATATTTCTAGAAATCTAAATACACTAACTGATGCGTTAGCTAATCATGTTTTAGATAGACATTTTCAACGGATGTAAATAAGTTTCAATACACATCACATCAATTGAAAGTAAAAATAGGAACATAGAAACATTGAATATATATATATAAAGTTGGTTTAAAAAAATTTATGCCCGAGACACATATGGCCACTCGACCTATATCAAAAACTATATGTAAATAAGACTATGAACCCCAATAGACTAATAGTGCTCATGATAATGTGCCATTGCATGATCCATATTACGTAATAGTTGACCAATATGGCTAGGCATTCCAATAGTGTACCATTGAAGTCGCATAGGGATCTGAGCAACCACGGTCTCGTCAATCTCGTGTGTCAACCCCTCCATGTGGCACAACACTTCTGCTAGGGGCTCCGATACATCAAGATCCTGCAGTGTATCTTATCCTACTGTAAAAATTGGTGTTTGTACTAAAAAATCCTGTGGATCTCCTACATGACGAAGATATGAAGCTCCTAGAGGTCGAACAGGCCCAACATTTGCATGAAAAAATCAATAGTTTAGTCTCAGAAACATCAAAAAACTCAAAAAATTTGTAAATTTTCTTAAAAACTTAAAAAAATGGTTAAAATGTCTTATCTATAGCACCCCATTTCTCACCCTCAGGAAGCATGAGCTCATGGTCATCACAAAAATCCACTCCTACGTACATATAATCATCAAACATAATGAATTTTTTACGCAACCACCTGAAAAAGGCTCTTGTTAAGTTGGTTGTCGATGGACCTGCATGTTGAGACATAAGGTCTATCCACTTCCTCATCCGTGGAACCTTGGATCAATAAAATCGGGCGTGATATGTTCAGGCTATAATAATGGAATCCACTACAGGGAAAAAGAAATCAAAATTGAACCACAACCAAATTTTTTCAATTTTCCCTCTTTTTCTTTAGATAAATGTTCCTTAATATTGACCAATAACCCCTCACTCTAGTTTAATATTGTTGGTTCCAAACACTCTAAACCATACTGCATGTATGATATGCTAGCTACATGAAGTGTTGCGCTACCATCCAATCTGGCTATGATAAATAGGATTGTTCTTAAAGGCAAACAGGTCACATCTCTAATGCCGATCTTCCCATCTCTAGTCCGTTGGGCTCGAGGTCTATAGTAAGTGGTAATGTAATATTTCATTGTTTCTCAACCCCTTCTCCCACCTACGAGAGAGATGGGGGCACCCCTCATGGATAAACCTGTCAAAAAGTATATGGCTTCCACTTTTATCTCAAGTAGATGTTCCCCTAACCTGAATCCTCGTGCTTTCACATCCCATGAATGAACAAGGAACTCAAGTAATTCCATTTTTTGCGTCACCCCAGGTAACCAGAAATATTTTAACAGTCCACAATATTTAAGTGCCTGAATAGTGGCAGGATCATTTGTTACATCCAAGTCCTATTCTTAATGTTCTCTTTATCTCCAAACAAAGTCCATTTTGTACTAATGAAGGCTCAGACATCAACAAGAGACTCATTAGGATCCTTTCCATGCAAAAAAAATGAAAAAATTGAGGGAAAATAACAATTTTTACTTGAGAATTAAGCACAATGTTGACCCAGAAGGGAAGAGAGAGCATTGCACCCCTTCGTGCAATGTATTTACAGCTAGGTGCAATGCTCCTTTCGAAAAGGAGGGCTTGCATTGGTCCTAGGGTGAATTTTTAAAACCTCAAGGTTCTAAAAAATCCATCAAAATTTCATGAAATAACGAAATGGAACCATGAAATGAAAGGGAAATGTCTTAGCTCCTAGTTGGAAGTTCTCAGACTCCCAAAATATGAAAATATTTCCGAGCACTTGTCTTTTAGAACTCGTTAAATTAAATGAAAACACATCTAATCAATATAAGTTTAACCCTTTTCCAGACTGAGATATACTATTTACAAAAAATGAATACCTTAGTCGAGCATGGATAAGAGGTTCTCTTAGGTATTGTTTTCTTCCTTTTCAGAATCAAGAGACTATCTATGAAAAGGAACATCTGTAGTTTTCTTTTTCAAACTATTTAAACATGAAAAATATGTCGAGTTTTACCTTTGTTGGACTCATTAAAACATCAAACAATGATGGACTTGTCAAACATGACAAGACCGAACCACTCCTTCTCAGGGTTAGTTAAACATACTCGGATGGATTCATCCAAAGGCTGAGCTTAAATATCGAGCATATGTTATCCTCCTCAAGCTTGTTAAAAAATAAAAGAGGTAATGACGAGTATGGTTGTGGAAAATTGGGAAATAGGGTACTCCATTTTCTAATGGCAGTGAGCCGCTCTTGAACACGACACTCCTCCAATTCATTTTCGTGGCTGTTGGGTTGGGTAATATTCTTGTCTTTGGTTTATCATACCATTTTCAAAGCCTCCATTTTCGGTTTTGGGTCAATTCTGCAAAATCCATTCAATGTCGCCATTATGTTCAAGAGAAGTCATTCAGTCAATATATGGTACAATACTATCAAGCCTTAATTTCATGTTTTCCATTCCTGATCCAATTCTATATCGACATCATTATGTCTCAAATCATGATACCCATTTTGTGTCGTTTATGGGGGATACATCAAGGCCCTCCTGCGATGGGTCACTTCCTATCGACATCAATTCATTATCCGGGAAGTTGACTTAGAAACAATTATTCGGTACCTTGGTACTTGCATACATCAATGAAAAATTTCCTCACTCTCGGCGACATGTTTACTTCAATGGCCTTCAACCTAAAGATTATGTGTGGTGTTCGAATTCAACTATTTACTCACACCAAACAAATTGTACTGCAGTACCTTGAGAGCCATTAACATCATAAGTGCTTTCTCTCACATCTGTTAATGAATTACATCACTGGACGATAATCAGATGGTGTCTACCATGTTTGAATCCAACTCATTGATTCACATGGTTAGACTCGTACACTGGATGGTCATGTGAACGAGATAGAATACCATGGATCTAGTTTCATCCATTCGAGCTATGATTTTAGGATAAATACAAGATCACAATGTATGATGGCTATGGTCATATAGTCAGTCATCCATTCCTGGGTCCACCATTTGTCATCCGTGGAAGCGTATTTTGATCATTGTACATGTAATGTTTTCTTATGCGTTGAGTATGGGTATTCCTCCCTCCGAAAATATGCCATGATGTAAATGTATGTAACAAAATATGATCTCACTGGTTGTTCTTGATCCTGAATTGTCACAAATTAAATCACTTCAGTCACTAGTCACCATTTCTAACTTTTCCCTTTATGGGGCAATTTGTTATAGGCCATTTTTTCACATCTTGTCAATAATCTTGTAAACTGGATCAATCAACATCCTTTCACCCCTTGACATTATCATTGCACAAAGAGATAAGCATGAATCTCCTTAATCCTAGAGTTAATACCACAAATATACTTGAATCAACCTCTTTAAATACCAACATAGTTTGTATGTCTGTGTACTTTCATTCACCAACATGTTGCTCCATGTTGGACAAGGTTGATCACCAATAGGTTTCTCCATGTTTGGGTGTGTTGATTCTAGATATTTGGGAAAAAGAGAGAGAATCTTGAAGTCTATTATTATAGAAGCTTTCATGATTTTTTACAACTATTTACCTCAGATAAAACTCTTGAATCCTATCATATCCTCCCTTAGAGTTTCCATCCATTATCCTTTGATCCCATCCTCCCATTACGAGTGGATCTCAAATCCTAGATTGCTAAATGGATAAGAACTCCCAACTTACCATCCTCTTCTATATATTTGTGGCCATCCACAAGCTAGGGGTTTTATTTTGGACATAGATTCTGCCCTCATGTTGCTACTATGAAGAGTCGTTTTTCCATGCATTAGGGTGATTAGAGGCGCAATTTGTGGAAAAGAAGGAGCAAGCCAACTTGGAGGAGCTCTCTTCAAGATCAATTCCTATATTTGGTTATAACTCACTCCATTTATATTAATGCAAAGATTTATTTGTTTTCCTATATATTATGATATGATTTCATGTATTTTGATGCCATTTTCATCCATTAAATGAAGTGATTAGATGATGCTACATAGATTTCATAGATAGTTGGCATGTGTTGTTTGATTTTGCATGTTCTAATTATAGCGATCAGAGCTAGGATTGGAGAACTAAATCCAAAATAGGAGTGAATAATACGACAGATCACTTGTATGCTTCATCTCAATATCTATTTAATTCAAGGGAAACATTAGCTTCTTTGTATTTCAGTTGTTCTAGACTAGGCCACCCAATCTAGGGAAGGTAATTCTATCCGAAGTCGTAGATTCCGTATAAAAACAATTATCTCCTAGTTTTGTAGATGAAGATGATAATAAAGTTTTGACAAATTCGATCTCTAAGGAAGAGCTTAAAGAGGTTTTACACATTTTTAAAAAAGACAACTACCCGAGTCCTGATGGTTATCTAGTTTCTTTCTTTTTAGGTTCCTATGAGATACTAGAGAAGGATCTACTTAGGGTGATTGAAGATTCAAGAATAACAAGGGAAATGTATTAGTTGATTTTAATACCATTTTTTTTTCATTTATACCTAAGTCAGAGAACCCTTGTTTAGTTGATGACTTCGGGCCAATATCCCTATGTAATTGCACTTATAAAGTAGTGGCTAAGGTCATTTCCATAAAGGTTAACTGTTTATTTTCAAAGTAGATTTCTCGGGAGTTGTTCCATTTCTTGGAAGACAAACAGATTCACAAGGGCACCAAAGTAGTGGCCCAACTGGGTGTCCATTTAATCAAGAAAAAAAACAAAAGGCTTACTTATAAAGACCTTTCTTTTGAAATCTTATGATCACATTAGTTATTTGTATTTCCAAGTGGTATTAACTCATATTAGTTTTGGGCTTCCCTATATCAATTGGGTTATTAATTGTATTCATTCTTTATTTTTTTAATGGGGAAGCATAAGTGTTATTTTATCCCAATGGAGGATTAAGGAAGTGGTGCTTGCTATAAATGCTTCTTTTTTTAATTGTGGATGAGGATCCTTGCTAATCTCTGCTACATGTGGAACAAGCAGGGAGTTTTAAAGGGGTGAAAATGGGTGGAAAGTTTTGGCTTACTCATTTTTTTTTTGTCAACAATATCTTAATTTTCTATGATGGCTCAAAAGATATGTGGATAAGGTTCTAGATATTTATTGTGTGCCTCTGGGTATGTTGGTAATTTTTGGGAAATCCATTATTTTTTATGAAGAGAATTAGGAGGATGAATTTCATTATTTTTTATCATTGTTTTACTTTAGGAAATGTAGTTCAGATAGTGTTCTAAAGTACCTTTTGGTTGAATCCAAACACATAGTTAAAGAAGGATTGGGACTATGTGGTGGCAAAGTGTGTAAAAAAAATTAAATTCGATGTCATAGGTGGCTTTCCAAGTGAGGAAAGATGGTTCTTGTTGAGGTTTTCCTTGAAGCAATATTAGATATATCAGATGTCCCTCTCTAGGATCCCAAAGATAGTATTAGAGAAGATTCAAATGGTATGTTTCTAGTTTGTGTGGTATAAAAGTATTTATAAAAGGGGTATTTCATGGATTAAGTGGAACACCCTTGCTTCTCATAAAGGGTTAGGAGGACGAGGCTTCAGAAAAGTTTTTCTTTTCTTTAAGGAACTTGAACCAAGAGAATATGGAGGATGCTAAGTGGTAAATGATTATGGGTTCAAGTTGTTCATTAAAGTATATTGCACCCGATACTATTAAATATTGGATAAGAATTCCTAAAAAAACTTTCCATAATGTTTAAGTGATTTATAAGGATGTTATTGTTTCATTCCCTTTAATAGGTGGAGGTCTTGTTTAGAATATTTGAAATGGTTTTAGGGTGTGGTTATAAGATGATCCTTGGGTAGTGAGTGGTATAGCTTGTACATTTATTGTGCATATGATTAAACACTTAAGATTTGGGGGGTTTTTTAACTTGTCCTAAATTGTAGAGCAACCTTCTACTTTTGTATGGGGTCAAGGATGGAATTATAATGATTATTTGGGTTTTAGAACATGATCCATAACTCCATATAAATTATATAATGAAGCTAAAATCATGTATTTTTCATCTTTAGGATAGTGAGGATATTAAATTATAGGTAAAAATTCCCTCTCGTTTGAATGCTCCCAAAGTTGGATAACTTATTCTTATACATAATGTAATCAAGATGCACCTATTTAGTGGTGGAAGATAATATGTAAATTTCATTACCATTCAAAAAGAAAATAAAATGTGGTTTATGTTATGAAATAAATATTTGATGTGGGATATACTTAAAAAAAGGAACAACTCTGGGTTAGGAAGATTCTCACTTTATTGATGTAGTGAAGAAACAAATTCTCACTTGGTTATGGGATGCTTATACATTTTCCAAGTTTGGAAGGAACTAGAGACTTTAAGTAGTTTGAGGAATGTTTGGTTCAATGACTCTATGGAGAAGTGTTTAAGAGATTAGTGTTTGATGATAGACTCACTCTTATAATGTAGTGCACTATTTAGGGTCTTAACAAATTTTAAAAACTTCGCATAAGACACGCATGATTTTTTGGATAGGAATATGGTTGTAGAGAATATTAATATGGATTTTCTTGGCCCTATTTTGATGGGGATTCTTAAAGAGAGCCTTGCATTTGTGGCACTAGAGGTGTAATTCATATAAATGACAAATGTTTCAAGTTTCGTGTGGGGTTAAGATAGGGCACCAACAACTACTCTAAATTGATGGCACTCAAACTTGTTTTATTGTTGGCCACCGAGAAAGGTATTTCTAGGTTATAAATATTTGGGGACTCAATGACAATGATTAAGTGGCTCAGGAATGAAAACATATGTACAAATGTCACCACACAATGCCTACTACAGGATAATAGGATATTATCCAGTCATTTTACTTATATTTATTTCATGCACACTTATAGAGAAAAGAACTCCTCCATGGATGTCTTATCCAAATATGGTAGCAATATGCCTGATGGAAGATGACATACATTGGAGGATATAAATGGGTAATCCTCATAATATTATCACACCATGTTACATTAATTTCAACCTTGACATTTGTGGTATTCTATAGTTAATTGATAATTAGCTTTAGGTATTAGACTATACTAGATTAATGCCCATAATGGACATACATGAAATATATTGGACTATTTTGGATAGGTTCATAGGAGGCCATATTATATCTAGACCCAACTTATATAGGTGTTTTGGTGAAGCCAATTTTTATTTCTAGGATATTATATGAGATATGTTGTAGATTGTTGTGGGTACTATTGTCACTATGAAAAACACCCTCCAAAATTTTGCGTACACTCGAATTTTGGAGCCTACCGTGGATCTTACAATCGGGCGTTCCATAGTCACTTCTTGGTCAGTTGATGCTTTTTGAGCTCCCTCTTAGATTGGAAATGTTGAAGTCACTTGAACACAAATGCCTAGTATGCAATAAGTTCATGATCACATTATTCTACGTAATCTTGGAAAAGAATAATACGTTCCATCTGGACTGTACCTATGCGATTTCCAATCCATATCGACAGTCAGTGCGCACTAATAATGACAGTTTCTCATAGTTGTGTTGTACTTCCATTTTGGTGAGTTTTGCAATATTTTGATTTCGCGCGCCTATATTTTCATGAGGGTCATTTTCATGTTTTCCTTTACTCTAATTTGTGCTTTTTTCATGTTATATTTTCTCTGGAATGTTTTAATTTCACTATCATCCATATATCGCAAGAGTCGTTCACACTTTAGCAATTAGTGTATTTTCACATGTTAGTTGTCGCGAAATGTATGCATTCTTGTTCTGGTGGTTTCAAGTGGTTATATTTTTGTGAATGAGTTGCTATAACCATGTAAACATCGGTCACACTCATTCCCAAAGTTTTAAGTACTTTCTCACAAGTGCTTCCACGGTCGTCACAAAGTGTATCTTTAGTGTCGCAATTGTCGTGAAGCCATCACAAGGTTGTCACATTGAGGGAAATATGTTGTCAACGTGTCCAAATGATCTACATGGTTGTGTCATCAAAGTGTTTCAAGTGTGTGATCACAATTAAGTCATACCACCATTCACATTAGTCTCTTCGATCCCACACTTAGCCAATTTTCATAAGTTCCCCAACAACCTAGCCTCATCCAACCTTCCTCAACTGTGCACTGCACAGTTCCAACCCTCAAGCTGCATCATTGTTCCTTGATACTGTGCAATGCATCGTTCATGCTTTCCAGTATTGAACACTTCATAATTTCAGAGCTCAACCCCGACCTTTCCTCCCAGAACTACACAATTCATTTGCACATCCTTGCCTCAACTACGCACTGCGCAATATCTAGCCTCAATCTCATCCCTTGAGCTATTGAGTTGCACAAATGTGTAATGGCCCAGCCTTCTCTTCCTCCCATAACTGTGCAGTTTTCACAAGAAGTGAAAAATATTGCAACTGAACTCACCAAGTGCAGAAATTGCACAATTTGTCTCCCCAATCCTATCTGAAACTGCGCAGTTTGTCTCCCTAGTTCTGTATGAAAGGCTCAAGAATCATCCCTAAGATCTTGAACCGCAATAATTCTTAATCACCTCGGATCATATTCCCTCCATAACTATGCAATTGGCTGAAGCAGTGCAAAATCCTTCAACATGTTACCCTGAGCTCTAAAACTACGCAATCTTCTTCCTCAGCCCAGCATGAACTGTGCATTGCACAGTCTCAAGGTTGAAGCTTCACCCCTGACTGCCTAAGTTGCACAACTACACATCCAATTATCCTCTCCCTTTTCCTACCACCCAGTTCTGACTCAGTAAGTGGATCATCATGCACTGTCTTAGACTAGGGGTATATTGGACTAATGTCGTCTTTTCATGAGTAAATTACATATGAAAGAACTGTATCATGCTATGACAAGATGATGATGAAGGATATGGATAAGTAGGACATGCTATAAGAAGCACATGGAGTTGAAGAGATAAGGTGATCAACAGGTGAGAAAATGAAGTAACACCTGACTATAACAAAAGATGAAGATCAAGATGACACAGGATACTCCTCATCTTCAAGTCATAAGGAGGAGCAAGGAGAGGACATGTATCATCTTTTGAAAAAGACACAAAGAAAGAAGCAACAAGAAGGACAAATTGGCACTGTCACATCATCATGCAATCCATGTTATTAGTGTCATGTCATGTCTTGTAACAAGTTATCAGATGCCACATCATGACTGTGGATCATGTAAATTGTATTCAAAATGTATTGTAAAGTGGAATTCCAAAGGACACACATGGAGTATGAAGAGTCATGTAATTTTAAAAGTCATAGGAATTCAAATAGTCATAAGGGTAGTCAAAGAGTCACAAGGAGGGTAAATAATAACCCCTTGGTTATATGAACACCCTCATTGTATGAGGAAAGGACTTTTTTCACATTGGTTCCTCACACAAGGCATTAAAGAAATAAGCTAGTTCTTTTAAGGAGAAAGGAGTGGCTCCAATGCTCCACTACTAGAGCTAGTGGTGTTCATTGTATACACGTGCCTTGGAGCTTTTACTTAATATCAAAACACCTATGGGCCAACATATTATTCATGCAAGGATTATGGATATTTGTAAGACTATTTTGTGAATTTTAATAATTCATGTTTGCTTTCATCTATGCTAAAGTAGTTGAACTATTTCAGTTATTTTGGTACTATATTATTGAGAATGTGTTGTGATGGTTGTCATTGTTATCC
Organism: Pinus albicaulis; assembly: GCA_034641835.2. Lineage (NCBI taxonomy): Eukaryota > Viridiplantae > Streptophyta > Pinopsida > Pinales > Pinaceae > Pinus > Pinus albicaulis. The sequence goes on from CM076584.1 coordinate 184,342,555, forward strand.
CATCCCTATGGATTATTCCATGGGATACTAGAAAAATATTTCTCATTCATTGTTTATAAAGACCATCACATCCCTTGTGGATTATTCTGTTGGATGTTAGATGAATCCTTCTGGTTCATGTGTGTCTCTTCTTGGGTGGTACTATTAACTCTCTCTTAGAGGCTCTCCTTTTTATCTTCCCTGCAGTAGAAGGACTTTGACATGCATACGATCGAATGTTCAGTAGGCACACCCCCCTTTCTTTTCGAAGGCACATTTTCACTCCTCTCTCTTGCTAATAGTTAGAGCCAAGGCATGGCTATAAGAATACATGGCAACCATGTTGATATTACGGATGGGGCTCCTACTCCAGGTAGTGTGAGGTCTAATTGGGACTTCACATCAGGGAGACCCATTGGTTGATAGATTTCCAGCACCATCAACAATGGCGCTAGGAGGGATAAACAACCGGTTGTTCCCATTGAGTTTGGTTTGAATCTCTTATTCAAAAGGGATATTCCCTAAATCATAATCTTGAGATTTTTTTCTAAAGAGCTTATTCTTACCATCCCTGAGGAAGTTATTCATAACTTGTCCCAATTTAAGTTTGAGGGTGAGGGTAAATTAAATTTTCGTGAACATCTATTTCAAGTAGTTTTTTTCTTTTCTTTTATAACAAAATATATTGCAAGGATATCATCGCTAGATTACTCACCCTCACATTTGAAGGTCGCGTTAATCGATGGTGTCATAATTTACCCGCTTCTTCTATCCATTCATTCGACCAACTTGCAAAGGAGGTTCATAAAGCATTTGATAGGTATAATCACTGAAATATTTGTAGAAGAATAAATCACTTAAGAATGAAGCCTAATGAATAAATTGAGGATTTGTTTGATCGATCCCTTCACTTTTGCTATGAAATTTTGAAAGAAGATATGAATTTGGATTTCTTAAAACAAGATTTTGAGCGCTTGGTTATTATAAATTTACGCGGTGAACCTGAACCCCATCAGATTTTCCCACTCCCCCAACACTTGTGAATCATGAGACACCTCTAATTCCAGAGGAGAACCCTACTATTCCTTTTGTTCGTTGTCCTCCTCATTCTAGTTCCATCGAGGGTGCCTCCTTGTGATGATAATAATGTTGGGAGATATGCTAATCAAATTCCTAATCTATATTCTCATTCTTCTTCCACTTTTCATAACTCAAATTCAACGGAGGAAATTCCAGAATGGCTCATGAAGCCTATGGTGAATACTAACTCCTCCATTCCGCAAGATGATGTTATTGTTCATAACTCTAGTCTCGAATCTAATATGGATTTCCAATATCCTCAATCCTCTATAAGGCATGACTCTTTATACCATGATCCGCTTGAGCAATTTATTCCACCAGCTAGTTTTTCACACTCTCTTGATTTTTGTGCTACTGGTTCAAATTGCGATCAAATACAAGGTAGTCACATTACACAGGTAGAGGAGAAGGAAGGCGAAAAGGTTTTCGATAATTCTTCTATTTTCCAAAATTATCCATGTAAAGATGATGTGCTTCCATTATTGGATGATTTTCAATCTACTAATCTTGGTATTGAATCAAATGTAATAAATTCTTTCGATCAATATGTAGCCTTGGGAAAAAATCATTCCAATGATGATGACTTTGTTGATGTATGAAATCATGAATTCCTAGGCATATCAACTATTCTTTTAGTCTCTCATGAATATTTTACTTTAGATCCATAATATGATTTTGTCAAAGAAGATGTGCTCATTGAAACATCCCCTCCATCTCACTATCCCTTATGTTCTGTAGTTTGTGATGCATCTACTTGCGGCAAAGATACACCATGATCTTTAGGTTCTTCATCCGATGAGTTATATTCTTGATTGACACAAGGCAGTTAGATTGTCCATAATGAAATTGAAAAAAATAAAATCATTGAGTACTCCTCCCATCCCTCATCATCTCTTCTCTTGCATGAAGGCAACTCTTCAAATCAACTTTCTCACAAAATTTCCCCGATTCATTTATCTTTGAATTTTTTATCAGAAGAATCTTTTGACTTGAGTAGTATGGTTGTTGAAGTTGAAAAATCCTGTAAAATTAGTGACAGAGATGGTTGTCATCCAATGAGAAGTGGCCTTATTGAAATGAGTGGTATAATCTATCCTCAAACCATGCATGATCTAGTTCAAGCTTCAAAATGTGATTTTACAATCATGGAAATTTCCGAGACCGGACAGGGAGTTGGGGCACTTCAACTTCTGTTGATGGTTATGTCACGATGTTGCAGCTTTGGTAAGCTCCCTGAACTAAGTCAGATATGGTTTCTCTCACACAATCATTTTCTTTTTATGGTTTCAATCGACGTAAATCTCTTTCTTAAAGGTGTTTGGTATTTCAGATGTAATATTTCAAACTTTCGAGATTTTACTTCTGACTAGATTCAAGAATCTTTTTCAGTTCATTCATCTTGATGTGAATCTCGTGCATCAAACTGGGATTTAGAATGTGTATATCTCATAGAGTCGTGGAATTGAAAATTTTATGATTCCAAAGACCATATTTGGTTGAAGGAATCATATCTATCATATTTTTTTCATGATGAGCAACTCCTGGTTTTTCTTGTGAATATCATATCACCAATATCATTCTTCTTCACAACTGAAATCCTCTTGAGTGTGAATGAATACATGAGTTATTGTGCGAATTAAATTCTTTTTCGTTCATTACATCATGACTGGTTTCATTTGTCTATTGTATTGGAATTCCTTTCCACTTATTCCGATGATTATGATGCTAGTGTAGTGTGTTACCAGTTATAAAGAAATAGACCGTCACATGCATCACACAAAGAATATGATTCTATTATTCTAAGAATTCGTGAAAATTTTCAAACTGATTTATCTTAGCTAATTAAAAATTGGGAATTTGATGCTTTAATCATCCCATATGATCATTATCCTGTCCTTTATGAATGTAATTCGTTTTATCATTTTCCCACCAGTATATCAAATGGCAGTTGTTTTACAACCTTCAATCTTCATGGTTTAACTTCTCACTATTCGGATTTCTGTCGAGCGGTTGAGGCACTTCAGCCTTTGCTGATGGTTATGTCATTTCCTCACTGTCTTGACATGACTATTGAATGTGATCATATCCATTTTCCCTCACAATATTCTCATCGCAATCTCGCACCTCTAATTGAAATTTCATCTTTTCAAATATTTCGTGATTTTCAAGAGGATCATCATGAATTTCATGATCCAATTGTTGAATGGTTACAAAAGTCTTACCTGGAAAGATATGTCACAAATAACAAGTTGAAATCTTTCCTCACGCTTGCTAAGAAGTTCGATGCAGATGGATATTCATCCACGAGAAGCTTCCAAGGATTTTTTGATTTAGGTATTCATCGAAAAGGTAAGAATGTAAATTGGATTAAATTAGTGTTTGTGACACATATTTCTACCCATAGGCAAGACATTCAAATTTTTGTTCAGGATATTCAAATTTTTATCTTTTCCATTGCACATTACTTTATATATGTTTTAATTGTTTGTATATTTGTGGATGTAGATCAGGAACGATTACGGTGGATACAATGGAAATTCTAATATACGTGACCACGGCCTTCTAGTTGGTTAGAATAGGAGTAGGTATAGTTGCATTGTAGCTCACCTATACATCCATCATGCATCTGTTCCATGTAGTTTTTCTTTTGTTTTATAGTTTTGGTTTCACATCATGTTTTTCTTTAGCCATTTTCTGTCTTGTCTTCTAGTTTTTATTTCCTGTTTGGTTACATATTTTCCTTTTGTTGCATCAATAAGACCTTGCATGAAGATGCTATGTTGGCTCAGAAGGAAATGTGGAAAAATATTAAAAGGAATTTGTGACACTTAAACATTTGGCTAACACTTTGTCCTTCTTCCTTGTCTAGGTTACATCTTTTGGTCGATGATGTTTCGACGGAAAATAAGATCCTTGCATTAAGAAATCCTTGTGTCGAACCATGACCTCCTTGTCCATTCTAGAAACCTCATGCCTGCACTCTGTCTTATGTTTTAGTGTTTTCAAGCTGATCGAATGAAGTAGATAAGGACAAGGGGAGAATATAAACAAGAAAACCAATATCAAAGGTCTTATATATGGTTCTTTGAAGGGAAAACCTATCCTTCTATCAATAAGTTAGGATCCCTCTTCCACCCATCAATAGATAAGTGTAGATGCACAATCCTCTTTAAATAAATAAATAAAGGCAAAGGAAAAGAAATACTTTCTTCATAGAGAGGTGAAGCAAGAAACTCCGCCGAGGTACTGTCTAGGCTCGCTGGTAGAAGAGCAATGTTTGTATCCTTGAAGTGAATCCGTCGGGATACTCTCCAGGCCTGCTAGCAGTGGAGCAATACCAGATATGAAAAACTAAAGCTCGCTAACTTCATTACCCTATCCCGATTCGAAAAATTGTGTGATCACTGTTCATATGCTTGTGTTTAACCGAGTAAAGGAATGAGGGGGACTATGTTTATGCACGGGGTATGTGGGGAAGCCATGGTAATTTGAACGATGAATCAATACTTCCAAAATAACTAGACCTTGCGCAAAATAATTGACTAAGGCAAAGAATCTAGAGTTATACCAGTGTGTCGCCAAGTGTTTTCATTGTGACAAACACCGTCAAAAATTTGCATACACTCGAATTTTGGAGCCTACTGTGGATCTTGTGATCGGTCATTCCATAGTAACTTCTTAGTCAGCTGATGCTTTTTTAGCTCCCTCTTATATTGGAAGTTTTGAAGTCACTTGCACACACATGCCCAGTCCGCAATAAGCTCATGAGCACATTTTTCTACACAAGCTTGGAAAAGCATAGTACGTTCCATTAGGACTATACCTGTGGGATGTCCAATCCATGTTGACAATCAATGCACACTAATAATGACAATTTATCACAATCTAGTTGTGTTGTACTTCAATTTTTGTGAGTTTAAAAAATTGTCGCTTTCTCACGCCTATGTTTTTGCGAGTGTCATTTTCATGTTTTAGATTGTCGCTTTTGCTTGCCTTTACTCTAATTAGTTTCGTTTTCATGTTATATTTTCTCTGGCATTTTTTATTTTCATTTTCATCCACATATCACAATAGTCGTTCAGACTTTAAAAATTAGTGTATTTTCGCATGTTAGCTATCACACAATGTATGCATACTATTTTTGGTGGTTTCAAGGGGTTATATTTATGTGAATGTGTTTTTATAACTATGTAAACATCATTCACACTCATTCCCAAAGTTTTAAGCATTTGTACACAAGTGTCATCACGGTCGTCATACTTGTCATGAATTCATCACAAGGTTGCCATATTGAGGGAAACATGTTGTCAACGTTTTCATATGATATACATTGTTGTTTCCTCAAATTGTTCAAGTGTGTGATCACAGTCAAGTCATATCACCATTCACATCAGTCTCTTTGGTCCCACGCTTAGCCAATTTTCAAAATTTCCCCAACAACCTAGCCTCATCCGAACTTCCTCAACTGTGCAATGTACAGTTCCAACCCTCAAGCTACATCCTTGTCCCTTGACACTGAGCAATGTGTAGTTCCCGCTTTCCAATACTGCTCACTTCGCAATTTCAGTGATCAAGCCCGACCTTGCCTCCCAGAACTACACAATTCATCTTCCCAGCCTGACCTCAAATGTGCACTATGTAATCTCTAGCCTCAAGCTCATCCCTTGAGCTCCTAAGATACACAACTGCACAATATCCCAACCTTCTCTCCCTCCTAGAACTGCGTAGTTTTCCCAAGCAGTGAAAAACCACGCAGATGAGCTCACTAAGTCCTGAAACTACGCATTTTGTCTCCCCAGTCTTGTCTAAACTGTGCATTGTGCAGTATCAAGGCTCAAGCCTCATCCCTGATCTCTTGAAATACAAAATGCATAACAACCTGGACTCATCTTCCCTCCAGAACTGCACAATTGGCTGAAGCAGTGCAAAATCTCTCAGCTTGTCACCATAAGCTCTAAAATTGCATAATCTTATTCCTCAACCCAGCCTAAACTGCACATTACGCAGTATCAAGGCTCAAGCTTCACCCTTGATTTCCTGAGCTGCACAATTGTGTAGTCACTGAGCCTCTCCCTTTTTCTACCACCTGTTTTCGGCTCATTCAGTTGATCATCATGCACCACCTTAAACTAGGGGTTTAACATAATGATGTAGTCTTGTCATGAGTGAATTGCATATGCAATAAATTTATCATGTTATGTCAAGATGACGGAGAAGGAGAAGGAGGACATGCTAGAAGACACACATGGAGCTGAAGAGATAATATTATCAGTATGTGAGAAGATGAGGGAACACTTAACTATAAGAAAAGATCAAGATCAAGATCACACGGGAGACTCCTCATCTTCAAGTCATAAGGATGAGGAAGAAGAGGGCATCTATCATATTTTCAAGAAGACACAAATAAAATTAACAACAAGAAGGAAAAATTAGCACTGTCACATTATCATGCAGTCCATGTCATCAGTTTCATGTCATGTCCTGTCACAAGTTATCATATGCCACATCATGATTTTGGATCATCTAAATTGTATTCAAAATTTATTGTAAAGTGGAAGTCCAAAGGACACACATGGAATATGAAGAGTCATGTAAGCTTAAAAGTAATAGGAATTCAAACAATCATGAGGGTATTCAAAGAGTCACAAGGAGGGTAAATCATCACCCCTTGGTTATATATACACCCTCATTGTATGAGCAAAGGACTTTTTTACCTTGGCTCCTCCCACAAGGCATTATAGAGATAAGCTAGTTCTTTTGAGGATAAATGAGTGGCTTCAACGCTCCACTACTAGAGCTAATGGTATTCATTGTATACATGTGTCTTGGAAATTTTACTTAATTTCATAAGCCCTATGGGACAACACGCTCTTCATGCATAGATTATGGATATTTGTAAGACTATTCTGTGAATGTTTGTAGTTCATGATTTCTTTCATCTGTGCTAAAGTAGTTGAGCTATTTCAGTTATTTTGGTACTTATATTATTGATAATGTGTTGTGATGGTTTTCATTGTTGTCCCATCCATATTTACTATTCTGCAGGATACTAGACAGATATTTCTCGTTCATTGGTTGTAATGTTCGTCACATCCCTTATGGACTATTCTGTTGGATGTTATACAGCTCCTTCTGGTTCATGTGTGTCTCTTATTGGGTGGTACTATTACCTCTATCGTAGAGGCTTACCTTTTTCTCTTCGCGGTAGTAGAAGCAATTTGACACACATACGATCAAGCACTCACCATGCACACCCCCCTTGTTATAGCATCATTTCTCACCTTCATATGATTCATGATTGCTTTGATGGTTTTGGGCACCCATTCCTACAGACTTGGACAAATTCACTAAAAAACAGTGTAAAAATCCCCATACGCGACTATGCCCATACTTTTCCGCGTGTATACGCGAGTCCAGCTGCACTTTTCCGCGTATGCCATTAAAATTATGAAAAAATATATAAAAATTCCCTATTTTCGGGCTGGGTTGATGGTTACTCGGGTAGTTCAACCACCCCAGCACGTGGCCAACTGTTTCCAACTATTGAAACTACTTGGAGGGAGTATAAAAACCCCTCATGTGCATGGCCTAAGGGAGAGAGAGAATTATTGATATTATACTCTGTTGGTATTCCCTATCCAAGTCTGAATTCCCGTGCCTCCTGCACTTCCCAGTTCATTACAAGAAACCTTTGTTTCTTGGAGATGCTCATTCCTTTATATGTCATCTCGTATGCACCAGTTCGGAAGGAATCTTAGCGAGGCAAGGGTGGGACGGATCCGGACGATGGTCTGCTCGAAGATCGTGGAAGGATTCAGGTGATCTCTCCACTTGTTATTTCTGTACATGCTATTTATAATACAGAAGTACCATCTTGTTCCCGAAATATACGTGTTAGTGTCTGCTTACATATATGAGAAAATTGTTATTTAAGCATTCATTATGGTTTATTTAATGTTTTATATGAGTTTCACTAACATTTAGAGTAGATATATGCTGTACAACCAGTTCTTCGTGCTTGTTTCTTCTTGTCTTTCAGGTTAAGAAGGAAGGACGGTTGCTGGGGGTTTGGACCCCTCGGGATCTGCTTCAACCGTAGGACCTATGGGTAACTTCCTCGATCTACTCTATTTAGTTTTTATGAACATGCATGGTTGTGTGAGTCCTTCTTAAGTAGCATGCCCCTGCTCTGTGGAGGTTGTAACCCAACGAACCTCTAGGGTGATTTTCCCCAAAACACCCCTCGATTTTTGAAGGTGTATTTTCACTCCTCTCTCTTGCTGACAATTAGAGCCAAGGCATATATATAAGAATACATGGCAGCCAAGAAAATATTCTATATGGGGCTACTACTCCAAACGTTTTGAGGTCTAATTTGGACTTCACATCGAGGAGACCCCTTGGTTGATGGATTTACAGCACCGTCAACATGTCCATTACTCTATAGCACAAATTTTTCTCTTTGTTGATACTTTTCATACTCATGAAACATCTGAAAAAGTGTAACTTTGTTATGATGATAAGGTTATGATTTGTTTCTATGGAATATGTGTATATGTGTGTGCATGTATAAGATCTATACACTATATTTCTTTGAAATATGTAGTTGGGAAGGGAACAAATAATTGTGATGAGTTGTATGCATTGTGGCTTCTTCTAAAAACAATAGTAAACACAGGGTTAAAATCTAAAATGTTGACAGATTGGGAAAATAATAAATTCATAATCAAAAATATATTTTTATTGCCAATTGTTAAACAAGTTAAGGAGGTAAAAGAGATTTTTATGATCTAGATTTTACTCATATTTATAAAGAGTTCAACACAAAATTAAATCAACTATCTAAGGAAGTTGTGTTATTACAAGATGGTATTGCTATATGAGCTAGAGTTTAGAGGAGCGACCCACATTTCAAATACTAGAAGGTCACTATATTGTTGCGGGCATTGAAAGAAGTTATAAGTGTGATTTTTTTGGAATTGTTGCCTTGTTCATTGTTTTATCATTAAAGTTTTAAAGAATATTTTTCAAAGAAATGTGAAGCTTTTCCTTGTGGAGTCGAGGAAGATTGTAATATGTAGGTGTAGGATAGAGAAATAGAAAAATTCAAGATAGTATAAAGCCTATGTTTTTTGATCCTTTTTATCATAGTGAAATGTGCATTCTAATTTTACATCTGAAATGTAAACTATATAAATGGCATTAAACTAGGAAAGTGTCCCATGTTAATGATGATAATTGGTTGAGCTAACTAATGGTCACTAATGTTGTTGGGTATTTAGCCAATTTTGTGCCAATAGGTGTCCTATTCAAATCTTCTAGGAAAACTAGTCTATGCTAATGGGTTTACTAAATATGTCATCGAAAAATGTGGGGAAACATTCTTCTCATACCATTCTAGTTCCTTGAATAATCACTTTTGCAAAACTTTAAGAGAAAGTCTTTGTGTGTGTAGAGCTTCAAACCTCTTAATACTCTCCCCTAGTAGTAGTCTCCATTCTTGTCAATCGACTATTCAATTTCAATAATATATGGGTCATGAGAATTCTTTCCCTACCATTCTTGTTCCTTGCATCCTTACTACTACAAATTTTAAGAGTATATATATAATTCAATGATTTCATAGAAAAATAATTTAAACTTCACTTACTTTGTAAAACCTCTTCTTTAAATCCATTTTCAATTCCACTTATCCTATTATTAGTTAGAAGCTTCCTACTTTGATACCATGTTATTTTTTGAAATATACAAGAAAATTTTCAAACATAGTTAGAAACAAACTCAATGGACTATTGTAAAAAGTAAGTTTTTATTACAATGAATTTATTTGATATAATGGGGTTTCTCCACTTTCATGGAAATGACTAGTTAGTTGTGTTATTGATACAATCTATTTTAGTTTACAATATTTAATTATAGTTATATTAATCACTTACATGAAATTATGTGAATTGATTAATTATTTAATCCTTATACCCTAATGGGAACAACATATTGATCTTAATGGTTTTTGGTTCTTTGCAGTGATTTTATTGTTTCAATAGATTTTTTTTGTAAATATATAACTTTATATTTCATATCAAAAAAACTAAGTACATGATAAGTGTTGGCTCAAGCATAGCCAAACCGATTTCCTTGTGAACCAAACCCTAGAACTATCACTGAAATAGAAATGAATTCACTTTATTTTCTTATAACATTGATTTTTTCTTTGACAATTTTTTTAATAATTTAACTTTCATAATTTCTCATTTCCTTTGAACTTCTAACAAAATGATTTTTTTTCTTGGTGTTTCTTGAAAGTAGTATGACCAAAAATTGGTTTGTGGTCAAATACACGAGGCTATAATTCATTAACTTAATATCGAACATAATAAGGACAAAGAGTTGAATCCATATAGAATAATAATTTATAAATAATTAATAAGATATGTGATATAGATTAATACAATGCCATGTGATGGTATCCTTATATGCATTAACTAGTCATGAAAGTGAATGGTCATGCCCCTTAGGTAGATTATGTGATCTCCTAGTTTTATTATTATTATTTATTATTCATATTCATTATATTTATTCTTATTCTTTTTTCCCTCCCTCTTCCTCCTCTTCTTTAGGTTTTATTCTTTTCCCCCACTTTTTGTCCTTCTTCCCTTCTCCTCCCTTGTTTCCTCTTTCATTTCCCCCATTTCCCCTCTCTTCTCTACTCTTCTATTTTCTCTTATTAGTTTTATGTTGTTGGGTAATTTAATTGTTAGTTAAATTACTTATTATTAAATTTTCAAACCTAGGGTTCATGAACTTGCGAAGTACACTTGCACAATATATGCCAGGAATCAACTTTCAATTTCAAAAAGTAAATTATATTATATTGAAAAAAATCACAAGGCCAAAATAAAACTTATTCATGAAAAATATCTAAAATGAGTATGCACACACTTTCTTTTTCAAAAGTCTCAACTTTGGAACTTGGAAAGCAATATTTTAAAGTATGAAATTGAAATAATGATTAACATGAAAGTAAAGTTACTTTATTGACATGAAAATAAATATATTCTAGTGACATGAAAGTAAATCTATATTATCAACAAGAAAGTAAATCTATTGTAATGTCTTGAAAGTAAATCTAATCTAGAAGGAAACAAATCCTATACTAAGAAACCACTGAATGCTTAATCTATGAAATTTAGAGGCAACCTATTCTAAAAGCAGTGAGAGATTAATTGAAATTACTAATTTGTACATTGTCAAAGTAGAATCATTCATGACTATTTATGAATCTAAAATCAAACAAATTGAAAAGAAACGAGTCTATGACATGAGAGAAATAATGCTTGAACTGCAAAATAACACAAATAGAATGAGCATAAAATAATGTAAATAATGCATCTAATTAAAATACTGAACATGAATCATAAAAGAAACTAATCTATCTAAAAAATCCAAACATTAAAATGCATCACATACTCATTAGGTGGCTATTCTAAAGTGCATGGGAGGTGGAAAGTTGAGAAAACTATTGATCAAACACCAACCATATCAAAGTGAAATACAATGGTATTCATTACATAAATCATAAGCATAGTGCCAATCCTTAACATCCAAAACTCTACATTGAAACATGAGGATAGCTCTCAAACTTTTCACACCTTTTGAGAGGATAAGGCACTCTTATTTATACAAAAACTAAGATAACTAACTCATAAATGTAGATGCACAAATCTCTCCTAGATCCACAAATATCTCATGTGGTCACAACCATGTGTTGACATCTAGCAATTAGAGTCTCTTTATATCCTCTCACAAATATATCCTAGCTTTGATAGGAGACACTCATGAAAACTTCCACGATCTTTCTCCATGAAATGTGCTTCACCAATGATCTCAAATGTTCCTCAAATATTCAATATTTTGAAGAGGAAATTCTAAATTGAGTCTTGGAGGCCAAATATGACTATCTTGGAATCTTCAAATATGCCTACACACATCATGAAACTCCTGCAACTTTTATACATAAGTGAATATGTGTTTTTTTTTTTCTAATATTTAACCATAAATTCACTCAAAATACCAAAATAAATGTATTGGAAAATAATGTGTCTAAACCCATATTTAATTATGAATATGGTGTTAGTGCATGGTTATGGAACTGTGGAATATGGAAAATTATAAAGCAAAGTGAAAGAAAAGAGGGTGAAATGAATGATATTTTGGAGATACAACACATATTATGAATATTAGTAACAATGAGTTCCACTAATGTTTAAAAAATCATAGTTATCCATTCATAAAATCCAAACATGTAATACAAACTATAAACCCATTTTTCAACCCATATAAAGACAAATTTGATGTGAAAATAGTTTCTATAAAGGTGTAAATGGAGTGGGTTAGTTAGGTGCATTGATCTAATGACATGGGAAAAATCATCACAAACCTAACCTTAGTTTCATATTATGTATAGAATGTATTTGTTCTTATATAAAGTTAAAGCTTAGGATAAGTTCAACAATTCTCCATTAACGACTTTCTTTAGTAATCCAAACCAAAACATAAATTGTGTTGCTCTCATGAATTTGGTTTATGTATAATACTTTGTTGAAAGTGTTATCTATCTATAGGGTTGAATGATTTTTTTAGGACTAGTTGTATATGATTGCCAATAACTACTAACTATGATAGGTTGATGTTTCAAATTACAATAGATATTGTTTTTTATACACTCCCTTGTGAGGTGAAGTTTATGGTGTGGCATGTTAGAGAATTATTTTAAATTTCTTTCAATTATAAATTCTAATAATAGGTTCAGGGAAAATATCTTTTAGGGTCTTCCCTTTCATGTCAAAGGTAAAAATATCTCTGTTGGGGTTTCCATGTTTTGGCCAGGTTGACAGAGACCAAAAGATGAGACAACATAGAACCACTTTCAGACCTTAGGATCTAGCCCTCCTAGGTCTAGAGAGGGATCTCTCTATGATTATCAAAGGATATATGTCTTTGAAGTTCTCAGTTGTGATTTTAGAATAGTTAAAGGCTCAAGGTTGTTTGTTTGATTGTTTGAGTTTGGTTGTTGAGGATCAGGAAGGAAGGTTTCACCATGAGACAAGGATGGGTAAAGAAGGAAGCTAGGCAAGGATAGATAACTCAGGGAACATCAAGGCCATTGGGCAATGGAGTCAAGAAAGGATTTACTTATGTTCAATGTGTAAGCTTCAGTTGGGCTAGTCATCTAGAGCATTTGGATCTCAAAGACTGATTAGTGGGATGGAACACTAAGGAATGAGAATGAAGGATAGAAAACCTTCTGATTCCGTCTATAGATCAGGCCAGAGGTCATTTAACTCCAGGCCTACTTGGACAAAACCATAGGCAACACAAGGGGTCTTGAAAAGGTTTGTATGGAAGGGCAGGTTATGAAGAGGCAGCGACAGGCTTTACACCTCCCAATGTTCCTAACCTCTTTCAATTAAATCTTAACAAAGACATCTGAACACTGATTCTATCAACTTGCACATCAGAGAGCAAGCAATAATCATCCACTAAGCTGGTTTAGTCAATTAAAAACAATATTCAGATACACATATGAGCAGAAAACATTAAAGACTGAGAGAGCTGGGACATAAGGTACCTAACAAGGGTAAATCTTATGTCATGCATTCAGATATCAGTCAGAAGAACATGAAATGAAATGGAAATAAACACAGAGATAAGAAAAACATCACCAACTGCTGTAGATCAGGATCCAATGAAAACTGCTTATCATGTTAAACATAACACCAATCAGGTACATCACTGCCCAAAGCTTTTACATTAAGCCTGAATACATCATATTTCTCAGCCTGTCATACAACTATTACATAGGAAACTTGGCTCAGGACAAAAATGCTTGCAATTCATTGATAATCCGACAACAACCATTACAATGATATCCCTCTGTGCTTTATAGAAGAAGAGACACAGAGGACCGACTGAGGAGGTAGGTGAATCTTAAATGTTACATTTAAACACAACAATGAATGCAGGGCCGAGGCCCATTCTTCTTGATACACTGCATATTTACTTTCGCTCACCTTCTTAGTAAGAGAACGATTTGCTTCAGATCTGATCTTGACATTTGGGCTTGTGGTACTTCAGGTGATTTGAACAGAAATAAAGTGAACTGATAGGTAGGTCTGTCTCATAAATCCTCCGGTGGTTTTGAACTGCGGTCCGGCGGAAACCTCTTCAGAGTCAAGGTGCGTGATAAAAGCTGTTTGGGTGCCATGTACTCGAAGAATAAAAACATTCTGCTCATGGAAACCCTGATGTTACCTTTTGTCTGCGCTCAGGATCTTTTGATCGATCCTCGGGGTCTGTCATCTGCTGCTTTTCCTCTTGAACACACTGATTTAGGGCTCCGGATCCTCATTATCATGCCCTAACCTCTGTTGTTTGTACTGGATGACTCTGCCTTCTCATTTTGCCTCTGACAGTGGTAGCTTAGGCTTTTAATGGCGCCGAAAGATCTTCATTAATCTCGAACCCTGTTCTTTGAATAAATGACCAGTCTTCACCTCTACGGGCCTTCCTCATTAAATGTACCGAAGTACCAAGCTTTCCTGCACCTCATCGGCCGCTGTATAGGAAACTGGGCGATCATGGCGGCCATTTCTTTCAAGCATCCCTGCAAAAACACGAAAACAGTGAAGAAAACCATGGATATGGACGACGGAAGATGCAGACGGGAGGAATGGGCGTGCAATCAGTGACAAGGCGGGCGAAAATGCAGGAAAAATGGTGAAAGAACTGCTCAGATAGGGCTGGCGGACATTGCAGAGCGAAGAACGCATGAGAAATATTAAAAATGCGAGAGTAAGCCGTATATATGTGATAGAAAATGAGACTGTACGGGGATGTACATGGACTGACGTGGCGTACGGGGAAAACACGGGGGCGGATGATGTGGAGACCTGGAGTCAACAGCATGGTCAGCGGTGCACGGGTAGATCTGGACCGTTGATCACTGGGGGATCGACGATGGGAAAAGGCGGGCGATGGGCCACATGTACGGCGGAGACGGGTTAACGAGCGTGCAGCTTTGGGAGATGGCAGTCGTCGGATGAGGGCTCCAAAATCTGACGGTGATCTCGAATTCCGCTGCCCGGCTTCGTCCGAAGGTTAATGCGCGGGATGGCTGTTTTCTGAAAGTGCGCCTGGACACGTGGCAGAGCATGAATGGGATCGCTGGCTCTCTGGGGAAAACCATCCTGCATGCGATGGTGATGCGGGAATTACCGGCGGATTTGGGCTGATGACGTATGCAGGCGGGGTCCATCATCCCGGGCGCGCTTCGCGCCGTTGGATCAGATTTTAAACGGGTGGTCAAGATCTTCCGGTCAATAAAAATATATTAAAACCCGCAAGCGCGTGTTAACAAAGGTTTTCAAAGGAATTTCGCTCGAGGAAAAGTCTGAGGGGTTAAGCGCCCGGACGTTTAGCGAAGGGTCACGGCGCCAGGTTCTATGGGGGAGGAGGGGCGCGGGAGTAAGGCTAAGGGGGCTCGGGCCTTCTTATATGGTTTTTCAGTTTTTTCAAACATTTTTGGGCCCAAGGGGGGGGGGGAACGATAGGGAGATGGAGAGTAGGGAAGGCCAAAACAATATTTAGAGAGGGTTTAGAGGGATAATGGGGAAATAAAGGGGAGTTCGACAAGGGGAGAAGGGGAAGATGATTTTTGCAAAGGGATAAAGGGCAATAACGGGCCTTCTCTAGGAAATGGATCAGCAGAGGAATTGCATTTCAGGCGTAGTACCGAGAGGCTCCAAGGAGGATGAATTTTCAGGGGGAAAGGCATTCCTTGGAGGCTCCAGAACAACTCTAGCCCCCAGCTTTCTTGTCGAGAATTTCATAGGGGGGCTAACAGTGGCTCCACATTGGGGATGGCTTCTTCTTGAAGGAGTCAAGAATTCAGAAATTTATCTTCTTGGTGTAGGCCAGATGCCTGCTGTCATAAGCCATCTTTCTTCTTTAATTCCAGCTGCCACAATGTGATGGAAACATCAGCAAAACATTTCCCAACCAATCTACCTACCCAAACTAGAACTCTAACAATTTTCCCTTGGGTGCATTTGAACCAGCAGACCCTTTACATTTTATTTTGCAAAACAAAAACAAACCTATTCTAATTCTACCCTTATTGCTCCATGAGGCCAGATTAGACTGTTGGCCTCATCTATTTCTCTACCTAAACTACTACCTGTTGGGATTAAACTGTCCAACAGGTTTCTTCACCTACATTCTAAGACAGGAAATTTAAACACAGCCAAGCCAGGATTAGACTGTCTGAATTGCTGGGCAGAAACTTGAAGAAAACAAAACTGAGAAGGCATGGAATTCTGCAACTGTGAAGCATCCTTTTTTCTTTCTTGTGACTTAGGTTTTGAGCATATTTGAGTCACTTCTTTCCTTTGCTCCAGCTCTGATTTTGGGCATATTAGAGCTGGATCTTCTTTCACTGCTGATCCAAATTTTGAGCTTGTAAGGACCATCTATTCTTCTTCCCTTTGGCTCATGTTTTGAGTTTATTAGAGCCAATCCTTTTGCCTCAGAGGTTCATGTTTTGAGTATGTCTGAACCTCTCTTTTCATTCTTTTTTTTTTTTTTTTTTTTTGCTGAAAATGAAAATTTGCAATGGTATATACAATGGAGGTGAAATTGGAAATGGAAAATCAATAAAAGTAATGTTTGAGCATCCTGCCATTGACAGGACCCCCAAACAGCTCTGTACCATCGAGTTCTTGCAAGAAAAACGCATTAGGACCCACCGTGGCTTGAATGATGAACGGACCTTGCCACAAGCTGTCGAATTTGCCATGTTTACCTTTATCCTCTCTTCTTGAACCCCACTTCAGGACCTTGTCCCCAACTTTGAAATTTGCTGCTTTGGTTCTTTTGTCAAACTGTCTCTTCATGTTTTCCTGCACTCTGACAGCTCGGTCATAAACTTGCTCCCTTGTTTGCTGAAGATGGATTGTTTCATTAATTCTCCTTATCATGCTGTCTTCTTCTGATTGGATTTCTTGAATAAGCTTTACCATTGGTATCCCCAGGCTAGTAGGAAAAACTGCTTCTGTCCCATAAACCAGCTGGAAGGGCGATGTGCCAATAGATTTCTTTGTAGTGAGCCTGTCTGCCCACAAGGCATGTATCAACTTTTTATGCCAAGACCTTTTATTCTCTTCCAGCAGCTTCTTAATGATTGTAACCAGGCTTTTATTCGATGATTCAGCTAAGCCATTACCCTGGGGGTAATAGGCAGTCGAATGCCCAAGCGCAATTCCGTACCTGTGACAGAAATCAATCATTCTTTTGGATCCGAAAGCAGCAGCATTGTCAGTGATTATCTTCCTTGGGCAGCCAAACCGAGATAGGATGAAGTCTTCTAGGAACCTAATGATGATAGAATCAGTGGCATTCCTAGTGGGTATGGCTTCAATCCACTTAGTGAAGTAATCAGTAGCAGTCAAGATCCATTTATGTTGCCCAGAAGAAGAGGGGTGAATTTCTCCAATGAAGTCTAAGCCCCATTGCATGAAGGGACCTTCTATGGTGATAGGTTGCAGTGGGAGGGGAAGGAGCTTTCTTTTGCCCTTAAAAATTTGGCATTTGTGGCAGGTAAGGACCATTTATGAACATCACTAAAGAGTGTAGGCCAATAGTACCCAGCCCTGAGTATCTTATTTGCAGTGGCCTTCCAACTCAGGTGGCCTCCACACTCCCCAGCATGGAATTCTTGTTTTATTCTTTCAGCTTCAGTTTCAGGCAAACATTTCAGCAAAAGGCCATTTGGATTTTTCCAATATAGACTCTCATTCATAATGCAGTAATTTATAGCTTTGAGTTTTATGAATCTGGCCTTTGTTTTGGACAGTTCTGGAGGGGCATTGAGGTGTGTGAGCACGTAAAGGATATCAGTATACCAAGGAGAGTTCTGAAACTGCTCCTCCACAGTTGGATGGGGCAATTCTTCCTGCTCATCCAGGGTATTCATCATGTTAATATCAAGGGCCTGTAGATTAGATTCAGCCATTAACTGGGCCAGGCCTTGACCTTTGATCAGCTTGGTGGGTTTGATTTCAATGTCATATTCTAAAATTGTAGCAATCCATTTGCCCCTTTTCCCATCTGGGTCTTGGGACAAGATATCTTTGACCACTATATTTGGCACATAGGCAATGGTGTGAGAATGCAGAATGTACACCCTAAAGTCTTTTAAGGCCTTGATCAAAGCATAGGCCTGCTTTTCCATGATGTTGTACTTTAAGGGTGCATCTCTCAAGGCTTTACTGAAGAAGGCTATAGGCTGTTCCTTACCTTCCGAATTTTTCTGCAGCAAAACTGCTGCTATCGTGTGTGGGGAAGCAAATGAAAAGATCAGAAAATCTTTTGAGAAGTCAGGGCTGATAAGGACAGGGGCTTGGGTGAGTGCGAGATTTACTGACTCAAAAGATTTTTTGGCTTCAACAGTCCACTTGATTCCTGCATCTTTCTTTAGCATTTCAGTCATTTTCCTAAGATGCTCAACAAGATTGGGGATAAATCTTCTAAGGAAATTGATCTTCCCAATGAAGGACTGTAGCTCCTTGATGTTTCTTGGATGTGAAATTTGAAGTATTCCCTCAACTCTCTGGGGGTCTATCCTAATCCCTTTCTCGGATATGATGTGGCCCAGAAGCTTACCTTCTTGCAGCCCAAAAACAGTCTTCTTAGGATTTAGGGACAGACCATACCTTCTACATTTTTCAAAAACTTTCCTCAGATGTTTTAAGTGTTCTTCTTCCGTTTTAGAAAAGACAGTTAAGTCATCCAAGTAGATAACTATAAAGTGTCCAATCTCATCTGAGAAAGCAATATCCATTGCTCTCTGGAAGGTAGCTCTAGCATTCATCAATCCAAAAGGCATTTTCACATACATGAAGGTGCCCCATGGAGTGGTAAATGCTGTTTTGAGTTGATCTTCTGGGAGTACCAGAACCTGGTTGTATCCTGAAAAACCATCAAGCAGGGAGATTCTTTTAGAGCCCACTACCTTCTGTAAGATATGTTCCATTCTAGGCAAGGGGTAGTTATCTTTCAGGGAGGCTCTATTGAGGTTTCTGAAGTCTATGCACAATCTAATCTCCCCTGTTTTCTTCCTTACAGCCACTAAGTTCGACACCCAATCAGAAAACCTTACAGGGACTATAATGCCTGCATCATACATCTTCTTAATTTCCTTTTCTACTGCAGGCAATTGTTTCGGATTAATTCTACGGAGTTTTTGTCTGAAAGGTTTCTGATTTTCCTTCAGTGGTATCTTATGTTGTATAATGTTGGTGTAATAGGCCTTTAAGTCTTCGTAGCTCCATGAAAACACATCAATGAATTCCTTAAACAAGTCAATGTATCTTTTCTTCATGTCTGCAGGTATAGACTTAGCCAGTTTTATCATTTTGGGTTTGTCTTCAGTGCCTATGTTACATTCTTCTACATCTGATTTTGCATGTTCTATTGCGGGCTTCTTTGCAACATCATCAAAATCAAAGAGATCCTCTAAGGGTGCTAAGCCTCTTGGTATGTTTTTGTCTTTGGCTTGCAGCACCTCCATTTCTTCTCTATCTGCGTTTTCACGTTTTATGGCTGAATCTCCAGTTTCTTCAGAAAAAGAATTTATTTCTATACTACTAGGTGTTTCCAGCTCATCTGGGGAATCCTCACTTGGGCAGCTGTCATCAGATTTTGAGTCTGAATCAGAAAATTCAAACTCATTTCTGCCCATTAGGAAATCTTCAATCTGTTTGTCTCCTTCAAAGACCTGCCAGTATTTTTCATTGTCTGGCACTGCGGGCCTGAATTTAGTCTGAATGATGATCTGTTGGTCAACTGGGGCTTTAGGATAAGAGCTAGCTAGGCAGGCTAGTCCATTTGCAATAGCGTTTTGACCCCTAGGAATGGATACTAAATCATATTCAATGAACGTTTTCAACAAATCTAGAGTATCATTCCTATATGCCCTAAGCCTGGGGTGTTTTTCCGAATACTCACCATTCATCTGTTTGATTACTAACTCAGAGTCTCCTCTCACGACTATCCTACGGGCTCTTAATTTTTTCAACAGATTTAAACCCAAGATTAGAGCCTCATATTCTGCAATGTTATTCGTGCATTTGAAATGCAGACTGACTGCGTGGCTCTCCGCGTGATCATTCTCGGTGTTACGAAGCCACACTCCTGCTCCAGCGCTTTGTCTAGTACAGGACCCATCAAAGTTCATTTCCCACAGGGGTTCTTTGTTTACTTCCACTTCGCTTTCTCCCTTACGGCTGGGTTGGCCATTAGGTTGAGTTGGGAGGTCTGTACTAGGTTGTAAGCTATCTTGTTGTTCATAGAGGCCATGGATGTCAGGAAGGTGGTTAGCCTGCTGTTCTTGTTCTGTTTCTGTTTCACTTGGAGTGAGAGGTCCACCACAGATCCTACAGGCTTCATTGTTGATTTCCTCTTCGTTTTCAGGGTGATGCCCATGGTTTTCCTGATCATATTCTTCCAGGGTGGCCATTATGTGGAGGTCCATAGGCTCGGAGTTCTCATTTGTATGCCTATTCTGGGACTCTGGCTCTTCTAAGGATTCATCATTACAAAAGATGAAGGAGTCAAGGTCGGTATGCACATAATATAATGGTGAATTCTCAGGTTTCTCGGGGCTGCTGACCAGGAATTTCATTTGGGACTCTCTATACAGTCTTCTTGATTGGCCAAATATAGGGATAGTGGCATATGAGCCATCCATCTGCATGGTGCCTTGCAGCTTGGCTCCCCATGATCTTGACAACAGCATGCCATAATTGGGTGGCACATCTGCCACCACTACATCCATGACCATACATTTCGCAGGAATTTGGGTTAAGCTCACACATAAGTCTTTGATGAGGCCTAGGCATTTTACTCTACTAGAGTCAAAAGAGTATAAGTCTTTGTAAGGTCTGGTAATTTCTAGGCCTAGCCTTTCCATCACTACCTTAGGCATTAGATTGTGTGATGCATCGGAGTCGTGCATGGCATTATGAAGGATCTTGTCATGAATGTTAAGGCTGATATAAAAAGGTGGAACTACCCCTTCCTGAAATTTCCCCTCAATCTTGGGACCGAATAAGAGGGCAGGCTGATCATCGCTCAAATTCACAGTGTCATTATTTATACTCAGATTTAATGCTTTCAAAATCTGGCCCTTATATACATCCTGAGAGGCCAACTCAGATAACGGTACAGAGATTTTGATTTTTGCAATCTCACTTTCTAAACTGAAAGTGGATTGACTCTTGGAAGTGTTCAACTCTGTTTTATTTGCCACTGTTTTAGTGGCTGAACCAGTTTGTGTTTTCTCATTATGTACATGTGTAGACACAGTTTTATCAGGAGCACTAACTGAGGTGCTAGTGCTACTGGTTGGTTGACTTTGTTTTTCATCGTTTTGGTTGCCTTTCTGTTGGTTTTTCTCAGAACTCTCAGCTGTTGACTTATCGTTTACATTGGTCACCTTAGAAGATTTTTCAGGCCTCTTTTTGATGGTCACCTCAGGAGTTTTGGTTTTGGAAGTGTCTTGGTTCTTTTTGCTCCTGAGCCCATATTGTTCTCTGACCTGTAACATGGCATCTTGGAATCCCAACCTATAATCCTTAGATTCAAACCATTCCTCCTCCTCATAAGAGGTTGAGGGTTGGCCCTCTTCTGAATCACAGTTTAGGATCGAATCTTCTGTTTCGAACATGTTTATCACATTCCCTTCAGACTCTTCTATGATTCCCTCATCCTCATCAAGAAAGTTTTGGAAAGGGGGAATGACTTGCTGATCTGACTCTTTCTGCCTGTTGGGAGTGTTGTTGTTTCTTTTAAAGTTTTGGTTTTGGTTTAAATTTTGGTTCCTGTTCTGAGTGATAGCCATCTTTTCGACCACTTGGCATAGCTTATCCAGATTCTTAGACAATCTGTCAATATTAGGATCTGAAGTGGAGGCTATAGTGTCATCCTTGTATGTTACTCTCTTCTCAGCTCTTAGCTTGGCTCTTTTCTCAATCAAATTTGCCTCTATGTTTACTGCCCCTTTCTGCATATCTTCCAACGTGGTATATTCTTTATCCCTAAGTTCATAGGCCATGTCAGCATAAAATCCGTCAGGATATTTGGCCAGGGCCATACCTTGTGGAGGTTTCATGTGTGGGGGAAGGGCGTTGTAAATACTGTTGAATCTAGTGGTGTAATCATGAACACTTTCCCCTGCGTTCCTCTTAAGGGACATGTATTCTGCTAGGAGCTGACGAGGGTTCGCCCTAGTTTCCCATTTATTAATGAAAGTCTGGTATAAAGCAGGGAGATCATTGATACTACCAGCAGGCAGGTTTTTAAACCATTTCTTTACTTCACCTCCCAAGCTCTGCGCAAAAATTCTCATTTTGATTGTTTCATCATCAATTTCCATATAGTCAAAAGAGTCCTCCATTTTATCTACATGTTGTTGTGCTGTTGTAGGCTCTTTAGCAGGGAAGTGTGGGATTTTTGATTGATAATCATTTGGTAAGGGCAGTAGAGGCTGAGGTAAAACTAGAGGTGCATACCAGGCTGCCATGATGATGTTCTGATGAGGTATAGGGTTGGCTTGAGCAGCTGTTAGTTGGATGACAGGGATGGTAGGACCAGCAGAAGTCTGTTGAGCAGATCTAGGGTGAGAAAGCCCCGAGTTTTGGAGAAAGTGGAGATCAGGTGGTGTGGAAGGAGGGGTTTCGTTGTCCCTAGTGTCTGGCTGGTCTGAAACACTGAATGACCTAGTTCTAGGTAATCTGTTTTGGGGGTCTAGGTCGAAGAAAGGGTCTAATAGAGCTGCAAGATCTTCTGGTGCAGAATTGGCTCTATGAATGTTGCTGGAAATAGTTGATCTCCAACTCATAGGTGTTATTTTAAGGATTTTCTCAGGATTATCAACTGTTTCAGGTGGGTTTGGATCAGGGAAAGCTCTTGTATGAATGGTTCTGTGAGCCAGAGTGCTGCTTATAAGCCAAGCAGCTTAGCCCTACTTGTTATTTCTACTGTGGTTAATGTTGTCTTGGGAACTGGCCTCCCTGTGGAGTCTTCATTATGCTTTGGGACTGGTCTCCCAGTGGAGTCTAATGTGAAACCGAGATAATCAGCAGGCCTACTGATCACCAGTGGAGTCTTTAACGTTTAGGAACAATGGAGTCGCCAGGTGGAGGGTTTAGGATGATTCTAGGGTACACTATCCACCACAGTGCTCAGGCACTATCACCTTTCATGAACCTCCTCTAAAGCAACAAGCTCCAACCAGAGATTGACTGGGAGGGCATTTACCAGATATGTCACCCCTGAAGAGAGGATGAGATCTGGAGGCTACCTGGCCCTATCCAGGCTCTGTCTAAGAGTATGGTGGATATTCAATAATGGAGGCTGATTCAAGAAAGGTGTGACTTACCGTCAACCTAGCCAGAGTTCTAAGTTTTTGAGGTTTAAAGGGTGTTTAAGACGAAATGTACTCAGAGTTCCCCAGTGGAGTCGCCATTATGTTGGGGTTCCCATGTTTTGGCCAGGTTGACAGAGACCAAAAGATGAGACAACATAGAACCACTTTCAGACCTTAGGATCTAGCCCTCCTAGGTCCAGAGAGGGATCTCTCTATGATTATCAAAGGATATATGTCTTTGGAGTTCTCAATTGTGATTTCAGGCTAGTTATAGGCTCAAGGTTGTTTGTTTGATTGTTTGAGTTTGGTTGTTGAGAATCAGAAGGAAGGTTTCACCATGAGACAAGGATGGGTAAAGAAGGAAGCTAGGCAAGGATAGATAACTCAGGGAACATCAAGGCCATTGGGCAATGGAGTCAAGAAAGGATTTACTTATGTTCAATGTGTAAGCTTCAGTTGGGCTAGTCATCTAGAGCATTTGGATCTCAAAGACTGATTGGTGGGATGGGACACTAAGGAATGAGAATGAAGGATAGAAAACCATCTGATTCCGTCTATAGATCAGGCCAGAGGTCATTTAACTCCAGGCCTGCTTGGACAAAACCATAGGCAACACAAGGGGTCTTGAAAAGGTTTGTATGGAAGGGCAGGTTATGAAGAGGCAGCGACAGGCTTTACACCTCCCAATGTTCCTAACCTCTTTCAATTAAATCTTAACAAAGACATCTGAACACTGATTCTATCAACTTGCACATCAGAGAGCAGGCAATAATCATCCACTACACTGGTTTATTCAATTAAAAACAATATTCAGATACACATATGAGCAGAAAACATTAAAGACTGAGAGAGCTGGGACATAAGGTACCTAACAAGGGTAAATCTTATGTCATGCATTCAGATATCAGTCAGAAGAACATGAAATGAAATGGAAATAAACACAGAGATAAGAAAAACATCACCAACTGCTGTAGATCAGGATCCAATGAAAACTGCTTATCATGTTAAACATAACACCAATCAGGTACATCACTGTCCAAAGCTTTTACATTCAGCCTGAATACATCATATTTCTCAGCCTGTCATACAACTATTACACAGGAAACTTGGCTCGAGACAAAAATGCTTGCAATTCACTGATAATCCGACAACAACCATTACAATGATATCCCTCTGTGCTTTATAGCAGAAGAGACACAGAGGACCGACTGAGGATGTAGGTGAATCTTAAATGTTACATTTAAACACAACAATGAATGCAGGGCCGAGGCCCATTCTGCTTGATACACTGCATATTTACTTTCGCTCACCTTCTTAGTAAGAGAACGATCTGCTTCAGATCTGATCTTGACATTTGGGCTTGTGGTACTTCAGGTGATTTGAACAAAAATAAAGTGAACTGATAGGTAGGTCTGTCTCATAAATCCTCCGGTGGTTTTGAACTGCGGTCCGGCGGAAAACTCTTCAGAGTCAAGGTGCGTGATAAAAGCTGTTTGGGTGCCATGTACTCGAAGAATAAAAAAAATTTGCTGATGGAAACCCTGATGTTACCTTTTGTCTGTGCTCATGATCTTTTGATCGATCCTCGGGGTCTGTCATCTGCTGCTTTTCCTCTTGAACGCACTGATTTAGGGCTCCGAATCCTCATTATCATGCCCTAACCTCTGTTGTTTGTACTGGATGACTCTGCCTTCTCATTTTTCCTCTGACAGTGGTAGCTCAGGCTTTTAATGGCGTCGAAAGATCTTCATTAATCTCGAACCCTGTTCTTTGAATAAACGACCAGTCTTCACCTCTACGGGCCTTCCTCATTAAATGTACCGAAGTACCAAGCTTTCCTGCACCTCATCGGCCGCTGTATAGGAAACTGGGCGATCATGGCGACCATTTCTTTCAAGCATCCCTGCAAAAACACGAAAATAGTGAAGAAAACCATGGATATGGACGACGGAAGATGCAGACGGGAGGAATGGGCGTGCAATCAGTGACAAGGCGGGCGAAAATGCAGGAAAAATGGTGAAAGAACTGCTCAGATAGGGCTGGCGGACGTTGCAGAGCGAAGAACGCATGAGAAATATTAAAAATGCGAGAGTAAGCCGTATATATGTGATAGAAAATGAGACTGTACAGGGATGTACATGGACTGACGTGGTGTACGGGGAAAACACGGGGGCGGATGATGTGGAGACCTGGAGTCAACAGCATGGTCAGCGGTGCACGGGTAGATCTGGACCGTTGATCACTGGGGGATCGACGATGGGAAAAGGCGGGCGATGGGCCACATGTACGGCGGAGACGGGTTAACGAGCGTGCAGCTTTGGGAGATGGCAGTCGTCAGATGAGGGCTCCAAAATCTGACGGTGATCTCGAATTCCGCTGCCCGGCTTCGTCCGAAGGTTAATGCACGGGATGGCTATTTTCTGAAAGTGCGCCTGGACACGCAGCAGAGCATGAATGGGATCGCTGGCTCTCTGGGGAAAACCATCCTGCGTGCGATGGTGATGCGGGAATTACCGGCGGATTTGGGCTGATGACGTATGCAGGCGGGGTCCATCATCCTGAGCGCGCTTCGCGCCGTTGGATCAGATTTTAAACGGGCGGTCAAGATCTACCAGTCAATCAAAATATATTAAAACCCGCAAGTGCGTGTTAACAAAGGTTTTCAAAGGAATTTCGCGCGAGGAAAATTCTGAGGGGTTAAGCGCCCGGACGTTTAGCGAAGGGTCACGGCGCCAGGTTCTATGGGGGAGGAGGGGCGCGGGAGTAAGGCTAAGGGGGCTCGGGCCTTCTTATATGGTTTTTCGGTGTTTTCAAGCATTTTTGGGCCCAAGGGGGGGGGGGGGACGATAGGGAGATGGAGAGTAGGGAAGGCCAAAATAGGATTTAGAGAGGGTTTAGAGGGATAATGGGGAAATAAAGGGGAGTTCGACAAGGGGAGAAGGGGAAGATGATTTTTGCAAAGGGATAAAGGGCAATAACGGGCCTTCTCTGGGAAATGGATCAGCAGAGGAATTTCATTTTAGGCGTAGTACCGAGAGGCTCCAAGGAGGATGAATTTTCAGGGGGAAAGGCATTCCTTGGAGGCTCCAGAACAACTCTAGCCCCCAGCTTGCTTGTCGAGAATTTCATAGGGGGGCTAACAATCTCCATTTTATTTATTTTTCCAATTTCCCCCTCCTCACCCCCACCCCATCCCAAGAAAAAATTGTTTGTATATAATCATCTCATTATTTATCACAGAAACACACACCCATGATACATTAATTTTTAATTTTAAAATGGTATGAAACGAAAAATAGGCAAAGACTCATTAATTTTTATTACTTTGTGGGAATTTTGATTACTCAAATTCATTAAAGCAAATATCCTCTAAATATGTTATGGAATATTTTTAATATTCTCTCTTCAACAAGCTTATGTTGATCTGAGAAATTTTTATGAATGCTTTCAAACAAAAATCTCCATCATATAGGACCTTTTACTACGCTTACATTTGCTTTGTGAAAACATGAGAAATGCAAATTATAACAACACTTTAGAAAACCATCAACATGAAACAATAAGCAATAATCATGAACAACCATAAATACATAATATGATAACGGAGATCACCCAGTGTGGGCTACGTCTCCAGGGCCAGTGTCAAGAGTGGGGAGGCCACTTCATTAGTTGTTGCAAGAAGATGATGAGTACACGATGTATTCTCTATCAATACAAGGATGGACCCCTTTTACCAGAGTAGAATGTATCTCCATGAGACATTCTTCTATAAGAAATCTCACTCATACAAGCTCTCCTTCAGCATGACAAAACAATAGTCTCTCACATAAAGTGGCATACAAGGATCCTCTCACAAAGTGGCATACATGGATCTCAAAATAAAATAATACTCTTAATAAAAATCAAATGAACACATGGAAATACTGCATATTATACCTCCAAGTCCGAGGAAGCCATGAAAATAAGCTACACAGATGGAGAAACAACATGTACCATTGTGTGCCCTATGAAAAATTGAGTAATCTGAGTATAAACTCGACCCCCTTTTGTCTCGGTAAAATATAGGGTCCCCCAGAATCTAAAAGATTCCTAAAAAAATATCTTATTAGGGCCGAATGAAATTCATTTTCTCAGATGAAGAAACTGATCACACCATCATGTTCCTTGCGAAAAACTGAGAAAAATGAGTATAAAGTCATCTTGGTTCTGAAATTGTCATTTTCGAGTCTCCACTGAATCTTTCAGATTCTATGTAGATTCTTGTGTCATGGTTACACCATCATGGTTCCGACTTCAACAATATGTCTATAGAAAATAAATTATTCATATCATAAAAATGATCACGCCGTCAGACTCCTGGTGAAATTATGATCAATTTGAGTACAAACTTGGCATAATTTTTCCACTGCCAAAATTCAGCTCCGAGGGAATCTAAAAGATTCCTCCAAGATTATCAAGGTCATTGTTCCACTTCCTCGTTTTTTGTGCCCGCGCCTCAAGTTTATGCTCTTGCTCTGGGTTTTGTTCTCGACACTCTTCGCTCCCCTAGGCGAATGTCAGAAACATGGTTTATATAATTTTGGGTGTTTGTTAAGAACAAGGTTATGTCTTGTGGGTCATTGGTTGAATGCCTGATTTGGTGGGTAGAGGTCCTGGGGTCAAGTCCACGAGCCTCCCCCATATAGCTGATATTTTTTCATTTTGGTTTTTGTGGTTATTAGTTGGTGGCCGTAGTGTGTTTTGGGGCTTCCTGTTAGGCGGACCGACCATTTCTGCCATACGGGTTCAATCCCCATCGACCCCATTTAAAATATGGCATGGAAATTTGGGTGGCGGTTCTGCCAAAGGTGTCCCACCCCCATTTAATATAACACATTTAT
The DNA here is from genome assembly GCA_034641835.2 of Pinus albicaulis. Lineage (NCBI taxonomy): Eukaryota > Viridiplantae > Streptophyta > Pinopsida > Pinales > Pinaceae > Pinus > Pinus albicaulis. The sequence goes on from CM076584.1 coordinate 184,370,977, forward strand.
ATGTGTTTTTGGGTTGGATAGGGTGGTGTCATGACATCCCTCTTTTTTTATATTTTTTTATTTAAAAAATAATAATGTGGTCAAAACATTCCGACTAGATTTTAAGGTTAACCAGAAATTTTAAGTAGGTGACAATTTTTCCCTTTTCGACCACCATAAACCATCACCATTAAGTTCCATTTTTTCGCCTTTTAGAAGACCTCCAAATTTAGTTGGCACTCTACTAAATTTTTCCAATGGGGCCAAGTTGACCTAAACTTTGGTTGGCCATAAATTTTTCATACGAACTCGGATTAAGGTGTCATCTATGTTGTTGGAAAGCTTGAGATGAGATATTAGATATGATCTTGTTTTCATTATAATATAAGGAAATTGAGTTTTTAGATTTCCCAAATCCACCTTTGATCTTGGTGCCACCTGGATCATATGCATACTCTCATAATATTCTAAGTAATTTCACTATACCAATTTGGATAATTAAGGGTGATATTTTGATAATTGATCTTCACCCAAAATGTCATCCAAAGAACTTAATTAATTTTTTACTTGAAAATCCTTATTGATCCTAAGGAGAATCAATATATAAAGAAATGTTCATTTTACGTTCATGTCCAAGTCGAAGGTTTTTAATTAAGAGAGATATTATTTATCATACACCACAAGTGAATTCCCTCAATGTATCTAGCTAAAACATACATAGATGATCTATATATGGATCACATTGTGCTAGAAAAACCAATACACATGTCTTAATTTCTTGTTGATGCATAGGTGCTTCACATTAAAACACGAAGGAAACTTAAATTTACCCATAGCTTATTGAATTTGATTAACCTATATAGATACCTGACTTATAATGGAGCCAAAATCTTGTTCATTTCGGTGCACGGCTTGATTGAGAAAAGGAGGCACATACTATTCTTCCTACTAAATTAATTGAAAGAAAAAGATACACCTAATAATTTCATCTATATACATAGACATACAAAACATCGTAAGCTACTACCAACATGTATTAGGGGTGTGTTTCATGTTTCAGTGGTCTTATCCTTTAATGGTCTTTGTATGTTTCTCTTACTCTAATCTATATTTTAATCAATTTTGATTTTAATATAGTTTATTTTTTATTTTCTTATTGCAACATTGCATGCATATATCTAATATTAGTTTTTATGGTATTGATTTTAGAACTATTATTTATTAGGGTTGGAAAATTATAATTAATTCATTGAAATTGATCTGGATAATATATGGTACAGATTATCTATTCCTTTTTTCCATCAAAATTCAACATACCACCTTGTATATGAAAAACCAAGGTCATATTTCAATAGACAATAGGTGATATACACAACCACGAGCATCTTTTCCATAGCATCAACTAAACATCATATTACATATTTAAGACATGGAAGTGCTTATTTGAAATTACTTGTACCTGGAAACCAATTGAGGAATGATTCTTTTCAACCCAAGCATAGGCTCAATTGCACCCTACTTTCAATAATTGGCCACCCCTTAGCCAGGTTATGATACCATAAGGGAAAAACTTTTAAAACTTAGAAAATCAAGATGGGTGAAGGCAAATCTCCACAAATACAAACAAAAAGCAACAAAAAAATCATTTTTCTGTTAGGCCCTGAGTCTCCACAAGTCTCAAATGCACTCGGTTAAATAGCATAACAATATAGAAATCCCTTCAATATTGTATAATCTCTTGGTGATTTCCTTACCCATTGCTTATCATGCTTTCCTTACATGCATCAATTTATGTCCCAACATTACTTAGCTAAGTTCCAAAGCTCCCCAATGAGTATTTTTCATGCAAAATTCATTTTTAGAGATCCCAAAACACACTAAAAAGTATGACCCAATCTATGATTGACACTTTTTTTGGTGTATTCAGGCACCCAAAACACAATTTTATTGCCCATAATGCTTTATTCATCATTAAAATCAAGGTTGTAAACATTATACTCATTATTCTCATTGCTTATGCACCTTTGTCTTTGTTCTATATGTTTGTGTCTCTCCATGCATGAATGATTGCCTCACGCCCTTTTTATAATAGGTCTTTTTCCAATTCTAAAATTTTCCATAATCAATACAATCTACAGCTATACAGCCTCACATTTACCTTAGTGTTCATGGAAATCGATGGGTCAACTCAAAATCTGAGGAACACACATAGCCCATTCCTTCCCTGAAATAATAGAGCACTATTTCAGTGACTACCCTAACTTCCATAATTATGAGGGTGATTATTCCAACTACCTATCCATTCATAATCATTGAGTTCTTAGTCGTTGGTAAAAGGTTCAAATTGATTTCAAATTTCATGGTAAATCTTTGGCAAGGGAATTTTCCATAACACTTTTTCATTACATCACTCATAGTATCATGGCTAATATCATTGCTCATATATTCCCAGTCAACTATGTTATCATAGCTATTAGTTGAACATTTAGATTTCATTTACATTGTTCCTAGAATTATTTAGTTAATTCTTGTCTCAATAATGACACATCTATTATGACAATAAACATAATTAATTATGATTAATTACAAAATAACTCAAGATTCAAGATAGGTTGATATTATGCTTGGGAAGGTTGTTAACCTATGGGTATACATGTACCAATGTATTGTGGTTGCATTATTCCTAACTCGGTTTGATCTGGGATAGTTATTGTTTCACTAGGGCCACTGGTATCCCTAAAGTGGAGTGCTTCAACTATTTTCCTTCCCTTGCCATGGTTTTCCACCAATAATTGGTTACAATTAAAGCCATTTCCAACTACTACATTGCAGAAGGAGGGAGCCGAAATACCTCCATTTGTTATCATTGTTGATTCTATATCAAACCCTAAGATGCTAACATTAGAAACATTATCTTTTCTCTCATCAAGTTCATAAATCGTCAAATTATTATTATTCTTATTTCAATTAAAGTCCATTTTTTTAATTAGAACTATGTCATAAAATAATATAAAATTGATGGTTTTTGTAGGTTTTAACCCTGTACGGAAATTATCTGCAAACGAATTCTTAGAAACATAAAATAAACAACAACAAGAGCATAAAACATAAAACAGATATACACTGAGATTTTTCCCTTGGATCCAAAATCGGGACTACCAGCTTGATTTTTCATTATATTCCTTTTACTATTACAACACATATATATACATGCCGAAGAATTCATAACCCAAACCATTAACCCTGGATTAGAACATAGCCTTAGTTCCCTTGACCGGATCTACAAAATACCAAGGGCCGAAAACCATCATGCCCCAAAACCATGTGCAAACCCATATACAAAACCATAGGCAGGTCCGCCCACCTAAAATAGGGTCTAAAAAATATTTCTCGGGGTGCTGCCCCGAACCCCATGCAAGGAGCTACCCGCCCCCTTCAAACCCCTGGACAGAGGGTGTTGTTGCCCCCCTTTTACCCCCCCTTGACGCAACGAACAAAGGGGTCTATCACCCCCCATGAGTGCCACTATTTGTGGAAATAATATAAAACATACCCAACATTCTCCCACTTGTTGATTTATTTCTGCAGGGAGCCACAGGAGAGCTTAGTCATTTTTCCAACCTTGCAACACCCATTTTTTCTCTACACCAAGATAAATTCTGAGTGCTCACAGACTTCGTCAATGCATTTGCAACATTCTTCAAAGTTTCCACCTTTATCAGCAACACCCTTTTATCCTCAACCATATCTCTCACAAAGTGATATTGAACATTATTGTACTTTGTCTTTGAATGATAAGTAGGGTTATTAGCCAAGAAAATTGCACTTTGCCTATCACAGTCTATCCTTATAGCTTGCTACACCAACCCCATACTTGAACACAATCTATGCAACCAAACTGTTTCCTTGCTTTCATGAGTGGCTGTTGTTGGTGTCCCATGATTTGGAAGATTGGTATACCAAATGACAAGTCAACATGGAACCAGTATTTAGAGTCCTAGGACCTAGCCTTCCTAGACTCAGAGAGGGATCTCTCTATTTTTTTGCAAAGGATGTGTACTTGTTTTCTTTTAAGGGTTGATTTTAGGCTAGCTATTAAGTGTGAGGTTTTGTTGTTTGTTTTGGTTGGGTATAATGATCAAGAAGCATAGGTAGAATGAGCAAATATCTTAATTCATTGGGCGATGGAGTCAAATGGAGGTCATGATAAGTTCATCAATGGATCGGGGAGTATCATAGGGCATCTAACTTGGCCAGTGGATCTTCAAGTTTTAAGGGGATTTATGAGATGGACATCAATTGTAAGAATGGAAAGTAGGGTAAAGGGAAATTAAGAATCCTTTATCATATGTACTTCTCAACTAAGGGACTTAAAATATCACAAGAACAAAAAGAGGAAATAAATAGATAGGGCAAACCATAAATTCTACAATCCACACTTCAGCAAGTAATAATTCAAGATAAACTTTTACAATGAAATATAGAAGGCGAGAAACTCATTTAACTTCTAGTGATTTCTTCTTCAAGGACAAAAAACACATAAGACACACATATAACTGCAATCAGAGAAGAGGGAACTCCTAAACATCCTTGATTGTAGTTATGAAGATCTCTAAAACAATTAGTTAAGCAAGTACAAAGGGTATGATCGAAACAAAACCTCTTTGGCAGACTTTAAAGAATGGTACTTTAGAGAGAGACTTCAAAAACAGTGTTTAAGTGGCAGTAAGTAAGTAGGGAAAACCATAAATCATGCTTGAAACCAACTGTATTCAACTATTTAGGAAATAAACAGTCTTAGGGGGTCCATAGAGCAATTAAGAATTCTCTGAAATGTCCTAGCAGAAGAAAACATTAAGGCAGTGAAGAATAAATAGAACTAAGGTGCTTTCAAAGGACATTTTTTAGTCTAAAACTTTTATTCTACTGCAACATAGAAAGGTGGAATCGTAATGAAAACAGGAAATAACAATAACAGATTAGATGCACTTCACCAACAACCAAGCTCAGGGATCCAGTGATCTAGCCTCCTCCATCAACAAACAAATCAGGACATCCACAAGTTTCCAAGACTTCAATTTCTTTCCAACTTCCAAAAGACTATGTATTACTTCAAAGAGTCATCAAATGGCAACAAGATAATGAGTTTAGATGCAGTATTTATGCTGCAAATGAGGAGGTGAAACCTAAGATAGGGTTTGAGTATCATTTATTATAGAGTAAGTGCATTCCTAACCTTGAAGACCATGCAAGGCTCAAGGCAGGAATATCTGCAGCTACTTTGTTTGTACCTTTTCATCACTGTCTGCCTGGCTAATCTTCTATTTTTATCCTTTGATTAATATTAACACTTAATCCTTCTGATCTTCCTTTCTTCTACTGCTTCTTTGACTGTCTGTTTTTGTCCTTTGTGCAGGGACGCGTTCTTTATGTGCTGGAGGGTTTATGATCCATTGATGAGAATTCTTCATCACAGATCAAACCCCGAGAAGACCTCTGATCTACCTTTTTTGGTATTTAAGACTTGTGGATCGTCATCCATGGGTTTCATTCTTCCTTTATGGATTGTAGGAGGGCATCTGGACCCTTTCCGCCATAAAAAACCTACAAAAAACAAAAAATGTTAGTTAAAAACCATGCGAGATGGGTTTGAATGCATTTTCATGGGTTTCGGGTGGTTGGAAGGTGTTAACAGAGGGAGAAATGGAGCAGGAGGTGGAGTTCCGAAGGTGGAACCAGGCGGAAATTTGAATTTTGGCGCAGGGATGAAAGGCGGTTTTGACAAACCTGGGTGGTTTATTGTGCGGATTGGAGGTGGCAAGTGGTTTAGTGCGATGGGCGCACGATACCATTAGGTGATCGACATGTGGCAGGTGGAAAACCACCTATTTCGCACGGGCTGGAGGTTATTAAACCCATTTCAATTTTCTATGCGATATGGGATCTAGGCCGTCAGATATTTGATGATGAGATCTATGGTGTGGAATGGTCTAGGGCGCAGCGTGCAGGTTTGGAGGGTGGAGCCCAGGGACAGGTGGCGCGATATGAATGGAGTCAGGGGTAGTGGAAAGTGGGGCCAGCACGAGGTGACGTTGGGAGTTTTGTTGAGTAGCGCAGGGTGATAGTAATGCGGGGTTTGGTTTATGGATGGGGAGGGAAGCAATAGCCGTCATATCGGGTTCCAGGGCTCCAGATCGATGGTGGAGATGGCCCGATCAAGGGTGTGGGAGAAATGAAAAGGAGGGGAGCCGCACTTTAATTTTTCCAAAGGTTTGGGGCCTTTTCATGAGGTTTGCGGGGAGTATAAAAAGAAAGGGGCGGAGGCATATTTAAATGGAGAAGGGGCTAAGAGATAGCGAAGGGTGAGGTTATATGGGAGCGAAGGGGCTAGGGCTTAATCAGAGAGGGGCTTAAGGCCTGTTATGTCAAAAAGGGCAGGTTTAGCACATAAAACATGGTTTTTAATAAGATTAAAAGGACCCGATAGGTTAAATTTTAACCCTAAAACAATGTAAAAAGAGATTTTTACATTGTTTAATATGTTTTTTTAGGAAAATGATGAATGAGGGGGGTTTCAAGAGGGTTTTGAGAAATGGGAAAGGGTGGGTTTTTCAGATGAAGAGGGTTATGAATGTGAGTGAAAGTGAGGTGATGAAATGAGGCAAGCAGGCCTAATAATGAAGTCTTCTTTGTAGCAGTGGGGTAGATTTTTAGGAGATAGAGAGGGGAAAAGAAATAGTTAGCTTAGGTTAATGAAGGCAATGAGATTTCTAGAACTCACAATATTTCTCAAATCTTGTTTCTAGAAATCTAGGATCCTAACTTGGTCATTTTTTGATATCAGTAAAAATTATTGATGACTAACATTGGCTCCACTTGGGGAGGGCAGCTTTCCTTTCAAGATGTCCAGAACTCCAGTTTATCAAATTTTTGAGTTTCAGAAAACCAGTGTCTTGACCATTGGGCAGATTTTTCCTTCTTTTCACTTGCTGATATTTCTTTGAAGTGGCAATCTTAACAATCTGCAACATATGATTTCTTTCAAACAAAATTTCTACCTACCCAATCCTACTTGTCCTAACATTTTTTCTTCTTTGGGTGCACTTGGACTGGAAAACTCTTTGACATTTTATTATTGAAAACAGAAATAAACTATCTACCTCTATCCTTATTTCTTCCAAGAGTTCAGATTAAACTAGTGAACTCTTTTTATTCTCTCCCTAAACTATTTGACTGCCAAGATTAGGTTGATTGGCAGTCTTGATTCTCTAAACTATTGACAAAAATTTAAAGCATGGTTCAAATCAGGATTAAGCATTCTGACTTACCATGGAACAAGCTGCACACAAGCATTATTTTGCATAAAAAGTAAAAAATAGAAAGGATAAGGGTTGTTATTTATCATTTGTAATGAATCCTTATCTTTCTCTTTGGTTTTGTTTTGAGCATGTGGAACCAATATTTTATATTCCCTAATCTATCCTTTTGACAAGTCAAGCTTGAAATAATCTTGACAATCATTGTTTTCATTAACTTATCAACATAAATTTAAAGCATGTTCAGCCATGATTAGGCTAGATGACTGAACAATTTATTATTTGAATCAGAAGTGGCATTTTAGACTTGCACACTTTAAGCGGTACTGTTTTTTGGGTATGGGGCTGTACCTCTTTTGAATTTGCCCTCTTTTTCCTTTCTTTTATTGTTTTTGTATTTTTTTTTTCAAGATTTTCTCATGCAATGTTTATGTACAATGAATGAAAGCTCTGAAACTAAGACTCCTGATAAAAATAGTGTTTGAGCATCCTGCCATTGACAGGACCTCCAAATAACTCTTCTCCATTCAGCCCTTACAAAAATAAAGCTTTATGACCCCTAATTTAGTGAATGATATAAAGCCCTTTCCACAAATTCTCAAATTTGCCATGTTTACCTTTGTCTTCCCTTCTAGAATCCCATTTCAAAACTGCATCTCCAATTTGGAAATTGTTTGCTTTAGTCCTTCTATCAAAGATCTTTTTAATGCTCTCTTGAACTATTTGTGTCCTTTTGTACACTTCCTCTCTTGTCTGCTGCAAATGGATGGTCTGATTCAACCTTCTCTACATGTCATTTTCCTCTGATTGCACTTCGTGGAGAAGTTTCATGACTGGGACTCCCAAGGATGTTGGGAAGACTGCATCCATGCCATATACTAGATGATAGGGGGACATATTTATTGATTTCTTGGCGGTTAGCATATCAGCCCATAATGCATGAACCAACTTACTATGCCATGATTTCTAATTTTGGTCTAACAGTCTTTTGATAATGTTGATCAGGATTTTGTTGGAAGATTCAGCAAGTCCATTTCCCTGGGGGTAGTAATTTGTGGAGTGTCCTAAGGTGATATGATATTTATAGCAGAAGTCAACCATCCTTTTGGATTTGAAGGCAGCAGAATTGTCTGTAATGATCTTTCTAGGACAACCAAATCAGGACAATATGTTGGCTTCAATGAATTTGATAATGACAGAGTTAGTATCATTTCTAGAAGGGGTAGCTTCTATCCATTTGGTAAAATAATATGTCGCAGTAAGGATCCACTTATGTTGGGAAGATGAGGTTGAGTGAATTTCTCCAATAAAGTCTAAACCCCATTGCTAAAAGGGAGCCTCAACACTGATGGGATGCAAAGGTAAAGGTAGGATCTTTCTCTTGCCATAAAAAATTTGACACTTATGGCAAGTCATGACTAGTTTTTTAGTATCAGGGAAAATGGTGGGCCAGTAATAGCCAATTCTAAGAATCTTGTTTGTTGTTGCTTTCTAGTAAAGGTGGCCTCCACATTCTCCCTCATGAAACTCATGCATGATTTTTCCTATATCATCCTCAAGCAAACATTTAAGCAATATGCCAACAACATTTTTCCAATATAATACTCCATGTAAAATGCAGTAATTTAAAGCTTTATGTTTCAAGAATCTAGCTTTAGTCTTTGATAAAGAAGGAGGAGTATTAAGATAAAGAAGCACATATATGATATTTGCATGCCAAGATGAATTCAAAAATACTTGTTCAATGTATGGAGCAGTGAATTCTTCATTTTCTTCTAAAACATCAACCATATTCATATCTAATGCTTGGAAATTTGATTTTTCCATGAGTTTTGCTAATCCCTATCCTTTAATAAGCTTGGTAGGCATGATTTCTAAATCATATTCTAAGATCATTGCAATCCATTTTCCTCTTTTACCATTAGGGTCTTGATTTAGAATGTTCTTGACAACTGTATGTGGGACAAAAGCAATGATATGAGAGTGTAAAATGTAGAACCGGAAATCTTTCAATTCTTTTATCAAAGCTAAGGCATATTTCTCCATGATATTATATTTGAGTGGAGAATCTCTTAAGGCTCTACTGAAGAAGGATATGGTTTTTTCTTGGCCCAAGTTATTCTTTTACAACAACACTGTTGCAATGGCGTGTTCAGAGGCAAATGAAAAAATGTAGAAATCCTTGGTGAAATCAGGACTAATGAGAACTGGTGTTTGAGTGAGAGCTTGTTTTACCAGTTCAAATGACTATTTGGATTCTAAGGTCCATTTAAATCATGTTTCCTTTTTTAGCATGTTTTTGATATTCCTCAAAATTTTAGCAAGGTTAGGGATGAGCCTCCTCAAAAAGTTGATCTTCCCAATGAAAGATTGCAATTCTTTGAGGTTTCTAGGATGGCTGATTTTCAATATGGTTTCAATCCTTTTGGGATCTACATTGATTCCTTCTTTAGAGATTATGTGGCCTAGGAGATTTCCTTCCTGGAGTCCAAAGGGTGTTTTCTTGGGATTCAAAGATAAACCATATTTCCTACATTTATCAAAAACTTTTCTTAAATGGACTAAGTGTTCTTTGCCAATTTTGGAGAAAATAGTGATGTCATCAAAGTAAATGATTATGAAATAGCCTATGTCTTCTGAGAAATATATGTCCATGACCCTTTGGATTGTGGCCCCTGCATTCATCAAACCAAATGGCATTTTAACATACATGAATGTACCCCAAGATGTGGTGAAAGGAGTTTTTTGTTGATCACTTGGGAGTACTAGCACTTGTTTGTAGCCTGAAAAACCATCTAACAATGATATTATTTTAGATCCAACCACCTTTTGGAGTATGTGATCCATTTTAGGCGAGAGATATTTATATTTTAGGGAGGCTTTGTTTAGATTTTGAAAGTCAATGCAAAGCCTAATTTCCCTAGTCTTCTTTCTAATAGATACAAGGTTGGAAACCCATTGTGAATATCTAAGGGGGACTATAATCCCAGCATCATACATCTTTTTGATCTCTTTCTCAACTAAAGGTAATAAAACAGGGTTTATCCTTCTTAGTTTTTGTTTGAAAGGCTTCTGATTTTCCTTAAGAGGAATTTTGTGTTGAATAATGCTAGTAGCATTTGATTTCAGATCTTTGTATCCCCATGCAAACACATCTCCAAAATCTTTGAAAAGTGCAATATATTCCTGTTTTGTATGAGTAGGAAGAGTGCTAGATAACTTGATCATTTTGGGTTCATTCATGCTACCTATGTTATGTTCTTCTACATTAGTTTCTGTGGGCTCCATCTTTGGTTTTTTAGCTACATCATTGAGGTCAAAAATATCTTCCAAGGGTGTAAGGCCCCTTAGTATAGTATCATTTTAGCATTGTAAAACCTCAAGGTCCTTTTGATTTGGTTTGTTAAATAATTTTTCCTTATAAAGATATTCAAATTGGTTTATATCAACACTAGATGACAACTTTGTTTTAGGGGTTTGTTTTTCATCAAAACATTCTTCTTCATGGCTTAAGCTAAGTGTTGGTATAGCAAAATCATTTTCAGATTGCAAAAAATCATCAATGTGTTTATCTCCCTCAAAAACTTGCCAATAGTTCTCATTTTCAAGGACTGTAGGCCTATTTTTTACTTTAACAGTGAACATTTCATTTACCAGAGGTATTTGACAATTGCTGGCAGCAAAGACAAGCTCATTTGCAAGGTTATTTTGAGCTCTAGGGATGAAAGTGAGTTCCTATTTTTCAAAAAAATTCAGGATATCTAGGGCAGCATTCCTATATTCTCTTAATCTTGGGTTTTTGGCTGAATACTCCCCTTTTATTTTCCTAATAATCAGCTCTGAATCTCCTTGGATTGATATTTTCTTGGCTCCTTGTTTTTCTAGAAAATGTAGGCCAAGGAGGAGAGCTTCATATTCCGTAATGTTATTAGTGCATGGGAAAACAAGTTTGTAGGAATGTCCTTTGTTTGTATTATGTATCCATATACCAACTCCAAAACCAGCTTTGCTACAAGAGCCATCAAAGCTCATTTTCCAAAGTGTTTCTATCTCCTGTTCACTATCATTTTGTTGTTCAAGACTGTTAAAGTTTGAGTTGTTATGTTTTTCATTTGAGGGTAGATTGGGTTGTTCAAGTGGGCTTAACTCTTCTTTATTTTCATCTTCTTGTGTGATGATTTCCTCTTCATTAGACAAGATAAATGAATCAAGATCTGAATGAATGGAATAAACAGGAGTGTTGTTTGGCCTATCTAAGTTGCTTACCATATATTTCATATGAGATTCCCTGTATAACCTCCTTGTCTAGTTAAAGACTGGTATGGTATCATAAGACATGTCCATTTGAAGGTTCCCCTAAAGTTTGGCTCCCCATGATCTGGATAAAAGAATGCCATACTTTGGGGGAATGTCAGCAACAACTATGTCCATAACTATACCCTTAGTAGGAATTTGTGCCAGATTGACACATAAATCCTTGATTAGGCCTAAACACTTGACTCTACTTGAATCAAAGGAATACAGGTCTTTGTAAGGTTTAGTAATTTCCAGGCCTAATCTCTCCATTACTACTTTTGGCATGAGATTGTGAGAGGCACTAGAGTCTAGCATCGCATTGTGTAAGATCTTATCATGTATATTTAAGCTGACATAGAATGGAGAGATGGTTCCTTCTTCGTATTTTCCTTCTACTTCAGGACCAAACAACAATTTTGGTTTATCATCTGTCAAGTTTAAAGTATTAGTATCATTTCCTATATTCAAAGCTTTCAAAATTTGATTTTTATATACATCCTGGATTACTAGTTCAGCTAAAGGTATGCTAATTTTGATCTTGGCAATTTCTTCCTCAAGGCTGAACAACACTGGTGTTTTGACATATTTACATCTGTTTTGTCAATCATAGTCTTTTCAGAAATTTTGATTTACTAAGTTTTATTAGGATTGTTAGTTTGGACAGATTTCTCAGGGCCACTAGAAAAAGTACTAGGGCAGCTTGGGTGAACACTTGGCTGACTGGTTTTGTCTTTGTTTAAGACAGTTTTCTTAGCCATAGTGTAAGAACTATTTGTTGTCTTTTTAGGAAGGTTTTTTGAGGTATTCCTAACAGCAGTTTCTGTGTTTTTATTCCTGGAGGTCTCTTGGTTATTTTTGCTTCTAAGATCATATTGCTTGTGGACCTCCATTATAGCATTTTCGAACCCCAATTGGTAGTCGTCAGAATCCTCATGATTGTTTTCAGTTTGTTCTGAGGAGAAGAATCCTTGTTCTTCTTCAATGAGGAAAGCAACACCTTCACTCTCAGATCCTATTAGATTTACATGATATTCTTCCAACCTTTCAGTCTCCCTTTATTCTTCTTGATCTACATAGTTTTCTTGAAAAGGAGGCATAATTTGTTGGTCATTATCTCTTTGTCTATTTTGAATAGGATCTCTTCTGAAATTGGGATTTTTATTTCTGTTTTTGGGATGGATTTAGTTTTATCTAGGAGGCACTCTATCATTTAAGTTTATCTTTTCCAGCATTTTTTCCATTACCCTCACTAAGTTATCAATTTTGGCATCAGATGATGAGGTTGATGCCATTGTTTCATCTTTATATGTAACTCTTTTCTCTGATTTCAACCTAGCTCTTTTATCAACCAGATTTTCTTCTACACTTATAGCTCCCCTCTGCATATCTTCTAAAGTCAAGGGGTCTCTTTCTCTTATCTGATAGGCCATGTCTGGGTCAAAGCCTTCAATAAATTTAGCTAAGGCTAAGCCTAGTGGAGGTTTCATGTTTGGGGGAAGTGCATTGTAAACACTATTGAATCTAGTGCAATAATCTTGGACACTTTCCCCAGCATTTCTTTTAAGGTTGATATAGTTTGAAAGGATTTGGAGAGGGTTATTTTTAATTTCCCATTTGTTTATGAATGTTTTGTATAAGGAAGGGAGATCATTTATGCTATTAGGAGTTAAGCTTTTAAACCATTTCTTGGCTTCTCCTCCTAAACTTTGGGCAAAGATTCTCATCTTAATGGTTTCTTCTTCTATTTCTATCTAATCAAAGGCATCATCCATTTTATCTACATGTTGTTGGGAAGTAGTAGATTCAGTTCCAGTGAAATGGGTAATTCTATATTGATAATCATTTGGTAAAGGAACTAGAGGTTGTGGTAACACTAATGGGGCATACCATGCTGCCATGGTGGGAGAAAATGGGGGATTTACAAGAGGTGGATTTGTGAAATGGAAAGTGGGATGAAAAGGAGTGATTTGAACATTGGAAGTATGGATGGGTGTGTTGGAAGTACTTCGACCAGGAAGCTGATTATAAGTAGATTTTCTATGGAAAGAACTGAAGTGGTGGAGAAGCTGAAAATCAGGAGGAGTGGAAGGAGATGCTTCTCTGCTAAAATTCTGCTGCAAGTCTGTGGGCTCAAGGTCATATTGGTCAATATCATTGTGTTACTTGGTTCTAAATAAGTTCTTTGAATGGTATAAGTCAAAGTGAGGATCTTTCAAGACTGTAAGGTTTTCAGGGACAGATTTTTTTCTTTGGATAGCCCTAATAGTAGTTAAATTTCCAGCTCTAGAAGTTTGCCACAAAATATTTTCTGGATCATCAACTATTGTAGGATGATTAGGGTCTGGATGAGATCTGGTATTGATCCAATGTGAAGCCAAATTTCAAACTCAAAATTTGGGAGAGGCTGAAATTTTTAGGACTATCTGTAGAAGGTTAACCTCTCACAGTGTTTGGTAAACTTCTAAGATATGGGACTAGGCTTCTTAAACTTCTTAGGGTTGTTTTGATACAATCCTAAGAGAGTCTAAAGAGAAATAGTAAAGTAATCGGCCTATTGGGGCTATTGGAGTCGCCAGGTGGATATTTTTGGTTGTTTTGAAGATAAATGTGTATGGTCCACCACCAATGATTGACAAAAAACCAATCTAGAGTTGTTTTGGGGGTTTTTTGAGTTTGTTTTCTATATTTCTAAGGTTTGTAAGAGTATTCTACACTTGAATATTCATTTAGCTAAGATGGTGAAACAAAAAAAGTGTACTCTATGGCTATCAACTGAATTTTCTATGATTGATAATGGCTTATGGAGTCCTAAGGTGTACTTAGTTTGTCACTGACTCAGAAGGTCCCACCGTGATCGCAAAAATGTTGGTTCTAGGGATGAGGTGGTAGATAAATTACTAGATACTATCAATCAAGGGTTTCTGAATCTTTTAAGGGTGTTTAAGCATGAATCCTACTCAGAAGGTCCCACCGTGATCGCCAAAATGTTGGTGTCCCGTGATTTGGCAGATTGGTATACCAAATGACAAGGCAACATGGAACCAATCTTTAGAGTCCTAGGACCTAGCCTTCCTAAACTCAGAGAGGGATCTCTCTATTTTTTTGAAAGGATGTGTACTATTTTGCTTTTAAGGGTTGATTTTAGGCTAGTTATTAAGTGTGAGGTTTTGTTGTTTGTTTTGGTTGGGTATAATGATCAAGAAGCATCGGTAGAATGAGGAAATCTCTTATTTCATTGGGCAATGGAGTCAAATGGAGGTCATGACATGTTCATCAATGGATCGGGGAGTATCATAGGGCAAATATAACTTGGCTAGTGGATCTTCAAGTTTTAAGGGGATTTATGAGATGGACATCAATTGTAAGAATGAAAAGTAGGGTAAAGGGAAATTAAGAATCCTTTATCATATATACTTATCAACTAAAGGACTTAAAATATCACAAGAACATAAAGAGGCAATCAATAGACAGGGAAAACCATAAATTCTACAATCCACACTTCAGCAAGTAATAATTCAAGACAAAATTTTACAATGCAATATAGAAGGCGAGAAACTCATTTAACTTCTAGTGATTTCATCTTCAAGGACAAAAAACACATAAGACACACATATAACTGTAATCAGAGAAGAGGGAGCTCCTAAACATCCTTGATTGTAGTTATGAAGATCTCTAAAACAATTAGTTAAGCAAGTACAAAGGGTATGATCGAAACAAAACTTCTTTGGTAGATTTTAAAGAATGGTGCTTTAGAGAGATAATTCAAAAACAATGTTTAAGTGGTAGCAAGTAAGCAGGGAAAACCATAAATCATACTTGAAACCAACTATATTCAACTATTTATGAAATAAACAGCCTTAGGGGGTCCTAAGAGAAATTAAGAATTCTCTGAAATGTCCTAGTAGAAGAAAATATTAAGGCAGTGAAGAATAAACAGAACTAAGGTGCTTTCAAAAGACATTTCTTAGTCTAAAACTTTTATTCTACTGCAACATAGAAAGGTGGAAATGTAATGAAAACAGGAAATAAAAATAACAGATTAGAAGCACTTCACCAACAACCAAGCTCATGGATCCAGTGATCTAGCCTCCTCCATCAATAAACAAATCAGGACATCCACAAGTTTCCAAGACTTCAATTTCTTTCCAACTTCCAAAAGACTATGTATTCCTTCAAAGAGTCATCAAATGCCAACAAGATAATGAGTTTAGATGTAGTATTTATGCTGCAAATGAGGAGGTGAAGCCTAAGATAGGGTTTGAGTATCATTTATTACAGAGTAAGTGCATTCCTAACCTTGAAGACCATGCAAGGCTCAAGGCAGGAATATTTGCAGCTACTTCTCTATTTTATTAACTCCTATCTTAACTTATAAGGAAAAATAGGTGAATGTGTTGACTTTAAGGTTTATTCATAACTTTTACAATAACTGTTTTGATAGATAAAATATATCTGACTTAGCTCAATAATTTCCTAATGTTTTTTGAAGGAAACAAAACACTTAGGTGGCTAAAAATATCTCGGAGAAGAATAACTGCTATGAGCTGAGTTATTCAAATTTGTCTTAGGTTAATCTGTCCTTTATTTTATCTTTAATCTATGTTTTAAGCCTTAAAATTTGTCTTTATGCTTTGCTCTCTGCTTTGTATCATTTTTATTTAATTTTTTTGATTTATTTCTTTTGATTCTTTGCTTGTACCTTTTCATCATTGTTTGTCTGGCTAATCTTCTGTTTTTATCCTTTGATTAAGATTGGCTCTTAATCCTTCTGATCTTCCTTTCTTCTACTGCTTCTTTGACTATTTGTTTGTGTCCTTTGTGCAGGGACGCGTTCTTTATGTGCTAGAGGGTTTATGATCCATTGATTAGCATGCTTCATCACTGATCAAACCCCGAGAAGGCCTCTGATCTACCTATTTTGGTATTTAAGACCTGTGGATCATCATCCATGGGTTTCATTCCTCCCTTATGGATTGTAGGAGGGCATATGGACCTTTTCCGCCATCAAAAACCTATACAAAACACAAACTATTAGTTACAAACCATGCAGGGCAGGCTTGACTACATTTTCATGGGTTTCGGGTGGTTGGAAGGCGTTAACATAGGGAGAAATGGAGCAAGAGGTAGAGTTCCGAAGGTGGAACCAGGTGGAACTTTGAATTTTGGCGCGGGGATGAAAGGCAGTTTGACAAACCCGAGTGGTTTATCACGCGGATTAGAGGCAGTAAGTGGTTTAGTGCGATAGGCATGCGATACTATTAGGCGATCGACGCATGGCAGGTGGAAAACCACCTATTTTGCGTGGGCTGGAGGTTATTAAACCGATCGCAATTTTCTATGCGATATGGGATCTGGGCTGTCAAATCTTGGATGATGAGATCTACGGTGCGGAATGATCCGGGGAGCGACGTGCAGGTTTGGAGGGTGGAGCCTGAGGACAGGTGGCGCGATATGAATGGAGTCGGGGGTAGTGGAAAGTGGGGCCAGGCGTGAGGTGACGTGGGGAGTTTTTTCGGGTAGCGCAGGGTGATAGTAATGTGGGGTTTGGTTTATAGATGGAGAGGGAAGTGAAAACTGTCAGATCGGGGTCCAGGGCTCTAGATCGATGGTGGAGATGGCCCAATCAAGGGTGTGGGAGAAATGGAAAGGAGGGGCCCGCACTTTAATTTTTCCAAAGGTTTGGGGCCTTTTGATAAGGTTTGCGGGGAGTATAAAAAGAAAGGGATAGAGGCATATTTAAATGGAAAGGGGGCTAAGAGATAGTAAATGGTGAGGTTATATGGGAGCGAAGGGGCTAGGGCTTAAGCAGAGAGGGGCTTAAGGCCTGTTATTTCAAAAAGGGGTAGGTTTAGTACATAAAATAGGGTTTTTAATAAGATTAAAAGGACCCGATAGGTTAAATTTTAACCTTAAAACAATGTAAAAAGAGATTTTTACATTGTTTAATATGTTTTTTAGGAAAATGATGAATGAGGGGGATTTCAAGAGGGTTTTGAGAAATGGAAAAAGGTAGTTTTTTCAAATGAAAAGGGTTATGAATGTGAGTGAAAGTGAGGTGATTAAATGAGGCAAGCAGGCCTAATAATGAAGTCTTCTTTGTAGCAGTGGGGTAGATTTTTAGAAGATAGAGAGGGGAAAAGACAGTGAAAATAGTTAGCTTAGGATAATGAAGGCAGTGAGATTTATAGAACTCCCAATTTTTATCAAATCTTGTTTCTAGAAATCTAGGATCCTAACTTAGTCATTTTTTGATATCAGCAAAAATTACTGATGACTAACAATTGCCATGTATTATGCCTCTGTAGTTGAAAGAGCCACTGCAGAATGTTTTTTACTCATCCAACTGGCTGCACCTCCAAATAGGCTAAACACATACCCACTTGTAGATCTTCTTTGGTCCATATCTCCAGCGCAAACTACATCAAAAAAACCATGGATGTCCAAAACTCTGTCCAATCCTGGTCTTCCCTAGTAGCACAAGCCATAATCACTAGTGCCACACAGATATCTTAAAACCCGCTTCATTGCTATCCAATTCTCCTTCTTGGTTTTGAAATAAACCTACTCAATACTCCCACTGCATGTGCAATATATGGTCTAGTATAGACCATTGCATACATTAGGCTACCTATTGCACTTGCATATGGAACATGGGACATATCCTCCTCTTCTTCTCAATGTGTCTTGGGACACTGTTCAACATATAGATTTACACCTATAGGAATATGAACCTTCATCGGTTTACTATCCTGCATATTGAACCTCTAAAATATTGTCTCGGCATACTTCCTCTTGTTTAACCAGAGCTTCCTCTTTGCCTGATCCCTCTTAATTTCCACACCCAAAATATAGTTTTCAGCACCAAGATCCTTCATGTCGAATTTGGAGAAAAATTAGGTTTTCAAATCTTGGATAATTTCTTTGTCATTTACAACCAAAAACATATCATCCACATACAAGACCAAATAAATAGCATGGTCACCAATTAATTTAAAATACACAAAATGATCCTCTTTGCTTCTGGTGAAGCCAAGTTCCCATATATAGGTATCAAATTTCTGATACCACATCCTTGGTGAATTTTTTAACCCATACAAAGAATTTTTTAACCTGCATACCAGTTCTTTCTTACCCTTCACCGTAAATCCTTCAGGTTTCTTCATGTAGATCTCCTCTTCCATATCCCCGTGAAGAAATGTTGTCTTCACATCCATCTGTTCTACCTCAAAATAAAATGCAACAACAACAGATAAAAGTAATCTAATAGAAGTAACCTTGGAAACAAGAGAAAAAATATCACCAAAATCAATTCTCAAGACCTAGGAATAACCTTTTTCTACCAACCGAAATTTGTACTTCTCCACCTTGCCTTCTACATTCATCTTCTTCTTAAACACCCATTTGCTCCTAATGGGCTTCCTTCCAGTCAGCAACTCCACCAGATCCCATGCCTCATTTTTGTGCAAGGATGCTATTTCATCAACCATGGCCTCCTTATAGAGTTTTCCATCCTTTAAATCCACTGTCTCTCTGATAGTTATGGGATGATCATCATAAGTGATAGTTAAAGAAAAATTTGAACAGAAATCAGCTAGACTATACCTTTCTGGCTGCCTTCTTTCCCGAACTAATCTTCTCACAGTTGTAGTTAGTGGCTCTTCCTCTTCCAAATCTTGTTCTATTGTAGAATCTAATTCATCCCCATTTAGCTCAAACCCTATCTTCTTAGGTTCCTTTGGTAGGAATTCATGTTTAACAACATCTTTCACCTCTCTAAACACCACATCTTGATTGTACACAACCTTCCTTGTTTTCGGTTGCAAATCTTGTAACATTTTAAACCATCCTTATACCCAATAAATATGCACCTTTCATATTTATTATCCAACTTGGTCCTTTTCTCCTTTGGAACATGTACACATGCATCACATACAAATACCCTTAGATGTGAAAGAGAGGGTTTCTTACCAGTCCATACCTCATGTGGAGTCTTATCCTCCAATGTTGATGAAGGTGATCTGTTAACCAGGTAGCATGCAGCCTTCACTGCCTCTGCCCAAAATTCCTATCCTAACCTGGTACCACTAAGCATGCTTCTTGCCTTTTCCATCAGTGTTACGGTTCATTCTTTCTGCAACTCTATTTTGTTGATTTGTGTATGGAGTAGTATTATGTCGTTCTATACCACACTTCTTACAAAACTCTTCAAATTCCTTCTTGCAAAACTCTCCACCATTATCTGTCCTTGTCACCTTTATCTTCTTCTCTGACTGGTTTTCCATCAGAGCCTTAAATTCTTTAAATCTGTCAAATACTTCAGATTTCTTCCTCAAGAAATATATCCATGTATTCCTTGAGAAGTCATCTATGAATGAAACATAGTACACAGACTTACCCAGTGATGGAACCGACACAGGTCCAAACACATCACTGTGCACAAGCTCTAATATCTTGTTCGCCCTCTTAGCACTAGAAGGAAAACTCACCTGATTCTTCTTCCCATATACACAATGTTCACAGAAATAAAAATCCAGATAGAAATTATACATACCTTCTACCATACCATTACTATGCAGTATCTGAAGGCCCTTCTCTCCAATATGTCCAAACCTTTGATTCCATAGCATGGTCTTTTCTCTAGAGACTACTAGGCCTTCTGATCCACTTTCAGGAACCGCAAATGTGTTGCACCCATCAATAACAGTGCTACCCTGAAGCTTGTACAGAGTTCCAATCCAAACTCCCCGCATTAATACTAGTGCTCTCGAGACCATCTTTCTTGTATCTTTCTTGAACACTATTTTTACACCTACATCCTCCATCTTCCTTACAGAAATTAGATTTCTGGCCAATGCAGGAATACGCAGAACACCAGGAAGTGTTCTAATCCTTCCACCTTGCAGCTTCAACTTGAATTTTCCACGTCCAATGATTCTGGCCTTCCTATCATCCCCTAAGAAAAAATCACCACCATCATACTTCTCATACTCGCAGAACCACTCCCTATGGGGACTAAAGTGAAAGGATGCACCTGAGTCAATCAACCGTGCCTCATTATCTACATGTGTATTTGAAGAAGAAGAGAAATACACATCCCCACCTTCATCTGAGGTGGTTTTTTCCTCTGTAGAAGGAGCATCATCAGATCCCTTTCCTTTCTTAGGAGCTTTAGATCTATAGTTCTTTTTGACGTTCCCTTCCTTTCCACATTTCCAACACACCTTTACAAGCTTTCCTGGAGATTTAGATCTCCCTCTATATTTAGATATCCCACTCGAAAACTTATTTTTGTTTCTGTTCTAGGACCCTCCTCCTACAGTTAAGGCATCTCCATTCTGGACCTCCAAATTTCTTTGTCTCATTTCCTTTAACAGCAAGGCTGAGACTATTTCATCAAAATTCAAGGTAGTTGTATTACTACCTATTGCAATAACCAGAGTGTCCCATGGATCTGGTATAGAACACAACAAACTGATGCACGTATCTTCTTCTGAGATTTTAATATCAATAGATGACAACTGACTTACCATAGTATTGAAGGCATTCAAATTCTCTGTCACTGAGTCTCCATCCTTCATCCTTAGGTTATACAGCTTTTTCCGCAGGAACAATTTATTCACCAGAGACTTATATTGGTACAAAGTCCCTAACTTAACCCACCAAGTCTTCGTCGTAGCTTCCCCAGATACATTCAACAATACAAAATCTGAGATACACAACCGTATTGTGCTCTTTGCCTTCCGATCCAACTTCGCCTAGTCTTCATCTGACATTGTCTTTGGTTTAGTACTCAGATCTACCATGATTCACTGATCTTTATCCACCAGCAGATCCTCCATCTTGAGCTTCCAAAACTCAAAACTCTGAACATTAAATTTCTTGATCTCTATCTTTCCACTGCTCGCCACATTCTTTCACCACAAGAATCAATCTCGCAGATCTCCCACTGAACATGGTCTACCATAGGCCTGAGCAAAAATCCCCTCAACAACAAAGGTGTCCCCTTGAAACCGAAACAACTCTGATACCAATTGTAGTTTTTAATCCTGTACATAAACAAAAATAAACAATAGAAAGAGCATAAAACATAAGACAGATATACACAGATATTTTTCCCTTAGATTCCAAATCAGGACTACCAACTTGATTTTTCATTATATTCCTTTTAGTGTTACAACACATATATATAAATGTCGAAGCATTCATAAACCCCAATCCATGTAGAAATTTACAAACACAATAATGTATTTCCAAAACACAATAATGTATTTCCGAACTCCCTTGATCTAACAATTAAATCCATTGTTAACTACATAATCCTTCTACTCAATTCTTTGTGGAAATTAAATCGCCAATTGCAAACACATGAAGAAAAGACAATCGCACATAACAAGATGTTTTACCAGGAAAGCTTAAAGCTAAAAAATCCAACTATCATATATTATGTATATCATGGAATCATGAAACAATATCATACAAAGCTCAGCTCATAGAGCTCTCAGTACAATATACAATTGTCTCACACTGTCATACAAAAATTGGTTCACACATGCACCAATTTACTGCCTCCTGACATCCTGCCTCCACTACGCAATCCCTGCTGAAGAAGATCCCTGAATGAATTCGATCTTGCCTTGCCTTGACTATGAAATCCTCATTAGAAACTCCAATGTGTGTGTAGATGCATTGAATGAATCACTATAGTCACAACTGATAGTCAAACACACCCTTTCACCTATCTCTCCACGGGGTCTCCACTGGATTTGACATGCAAGTAGTTAACTATTTTATTTCTTCAGTTGCAAGAAAGACACTGCTTGTGAATTAATTAAATAATTAATTCACTCATCTCTCACTAGTGTATCTTTAGTTACAACTAGCACAACTAAGTTTAACTACTTAACTGAGTTAAACTAAATAACAACTCACATAAATACTCTTCCAACTCTATTGCAACTCTGCCACAATCAGTAATAACGAATTCCACCATGCATGAGTCACCAACCAACTTTAGAATGCGTAATTCCTTCAACTAACTGGTTTACCACATCAGTTAACTGAAATTAAGTGCTTCAAGAGAATAAGTTATTATTTATCGTCTGATTATCATTAAGGGCTAATAATAATCGACATGCATTATATTTTTAGATTTGTGATCTATAAATAGACTTCACCCATGATCTAAAAATAGAAACTCATCTAAAGATAGAATTTTCTCAACCATCTAGAATTAGTCTCCTGCTAATTTTAGAATATGCTCACCATTCTACAAATAGAAATGCACCTAAAAATAGCCTGCGGGCCCCACCTAGTGAAGGTGCTTAATTTTCACTAGGATCATCGTCTTGTTGAATCTCAACACTCCCTCTAAAAAAGAAAGGGATTATCCTTCACCCGGATCTTGTCTCTATGGTATTCAAATTTTCTCCTAGTGAGAGCATTCATCAGAATATCTACATCTTGATCTTCCGTAGGAATGTACTGAAGCAACATGATCTTCTGTTGCACACAGTCTCTAATATGATGATACTGGATATCTATATGCTTAGATATATCATGAAACATAGGATTAATCTAGAGTTTAATGCAACTCTTATTATCACAATGAATCACTGTAGGATCTAAATGAGAACCGAACAAACCGATCAGGATCTTCCTCATCCAGATAGCCTCACATGCAGCTTGACTTGCTGCCATCTATTTCGCTTCCGCTGAACTGAGTGCCACAGATCTTTGTTTCCTATTGTACCAAGAAACAACTGTAGATCCGATATTGAAAACCCCTCCTGATGTGCTCTTTCTATCTATTGGGCTACCTGCCTAATCCGCATCTGTGAAGCCATGCAACTTCACCTCATCCGTCTGCCTGTACCATAAGCCATACTCAGATGTGCCCCTTAGATATCTCAAGACATGCTTGCCCACCTTCCAAAAGATCTTGGTAGGCTTAACCATCGCTTGACTAAGATGGTTCACCACATAGCATATGTCCGGTCTTGTATTAACTAAATACATGAGCAAAACCACCAACTGTTGATAGATAGTAGCATCCACTACCTCTGCCGATGTAGCATCCTCTTTCCTCCAATTTCCTAGAAGAGGAGTATCCATGGGTTTGCAGTCCTCCATGTGAAACTTACCAAGTATCTCCCGTGCATACTTGCCTTGAGACACAAACATTTCACCTTATCGCTGCCATATTTCCAATCCAAGGAAATAATGAAGGAGGCCCATATCCTTCATCTCAAACTCCTTTGCAAGGTCATCCTTGCATGAGTGTATCAACTTCTCATCACCTGTCAATATTAAATCATAAACATAAAGAAAAATTATTAAAAGCTTACCCTCCACCACAATCTGGTATAGGTTTGCATCCGCCTCACTCTTGGTGAAGCCAAGTCCAGTGAAATAGTTTTCGATCTGAGTGTACCAAGCACAAGGTGCTTGTTTCAGCCCATACAATGCTCTTTTGAGTCTGGACACATGTGACTCGCTGCTGAAGATCTCAAATCCTTCAGGTTGCTCAATGTACACTTCTTCCTCAATGATCCCATTAAGGAATGCAGTCTTCAAATCCATCTGATGAATGTGCCAACCCATCTGCGCTGAGAGAGCAAGGATGGTCCTTATGGAAGAATATCGTGCGACAGGTGCAAATTTTTCTTCATAATCAATCCCCTCAATCTGTGAGAAGACCCGTGCAACAAATCTTTCCTTATACTTCTCAACACTCCCATCAGCAGCTTGCTTTTCCTTGTAGATCCATCTTGAACCTACCACTGATTTATCAACCATCCTTGGAACAATTTCCCAAGCATTGTTTCTGAAAATGGAGTCATACTCCTCCACCATTGCATTTATCCATGTGGGCTCCTGCACTACTTCCTGAAAAGAAGATGGCTCTGTCACAATACATTTTCTCATGAGAGCCATGTATCCAGTGAATCAGTCAGGAGACTATCTCTGTCTGTGTTGTGAAGTAGGGGCTCCTACATTCTATGTTGCATCAAGCTTTAACCTATCAGCTTCTGTGGTATGCCTTCTGCCAGTTCTGATGTTTGGCTCTGCATGAGTGGACTCCTCCACTCCATGATCCTCCTCCTATGGCTGATCCACATCTAGAGTCTCATCTTTGGGAACAAGCAGTTCCTCCTCTGCATGCAATTGTAGCTCCCTCTCAAGCATAGCTCATGTAGCACCCACGATCGTTCTGTTCTTGCTCTCGGTGACCCCATTCTGATGTGGGCTATGAGGCGCTATGATTTCTCTTCGAATTCCTTCTTTGATACAAAAGTCTTTGAATTCGCTCGAGATATATTCACCACCACTATCGCTCCACAGAGCCTTCACTTGCTTCACCGACTCTTTCTCCACCAATGCTTTAAACTCACAGAACTTTGAGAAAGTTTGATATTTCTTCTGCATGAAGAAGATCCAGCATCTATGATAATAGTCATCAACAAAAATAACATAATACTTGTATTTTGTTGTTGAAGCAACCAAGAATGGCCCACACACGTCTGTGTGAACTCTCTCCAGGATCACCGAAGCATGGTTCTCCTTTTCATGAAAGGTGGTCTTCACAAACTTACCCATAGTACATCCCTTGCACTGATCTATCTGCACAAGTGTACCCTTGGGAAGTCCAGTAGATATCTGCTACAAAATCTTCAGGGCGCCATGGTGAAGATGGCCCAATCGCTTGTGCCATAATTCGACCTTATCGCAACTCACCACTTCTTATTCTTTGCCCACCATTGCAGTGCAGCCATCTACCTCCAGCTTGTAGAGATTCTTGACTCAGATCCTTATCCTCTTAGTTTGATTGGTTGTTTTATGTTGCAGGAAAGCTTTTCCATCGCTGAAAACAATGTCATAACCTCTGTCCTCCAACATTGCGACCGAGACCAAGTTTTTCTTTAGACCTGGAACATGCATAATATATTTCAACAGAAATGGTTTACTTGACTCCCTCTCAAAGGTAATGGTACCAATGCCAGTCGCACTGTATCATCCATCGTCACCCATCTCCATATGCATTTGGAGATCTTTCTTCTCCAAGTCGTTGAAAAGCTCCTTATCTCCCGTCATGTGGAAGGAATCACCACTATCAAGATACCACACCGATCCCATTGCTCTTGAAACCAAGCATGCGATCAAAAAGAAATAAAGTTCGCAAGGGCCTCACCAACTGTAGCTCCAGAAGCCTTCTTGTTCTTATTTTTATGTGGGTAGTTAGTGGCAAGATGCCCATGTTCGTGACAGTGAAAACACTTCACCTTGGACAAATCCAACTTCTTGCCTTTAGCCTCAAATTTTGAATGGGATATCTTCCCCTTCCCTTTCCTCGCTTTGGAAGCCAAAGCACAATCCTCTTCATCATCATGCTTTGATGAAGAGCCATCCCTATTCTACCTTATCTCCTCCTGCACTAGATCCGACCAAAGTTGCTCCCAATCCGGCAGTTTTTCTCGTCCATTGACAGAGTCTTGATAACTGTTCCAACTCTTCGAAATTCCAAGGAGAGCCAAGCTCACCAAGTCATCATCAGTATCTGTAATTCCTACACTCCCCAGCTCATCCCTACATTGGACAAACTTCGTGAGATACTTTGGAATATTGTCTCCCTTCTCCATTTTGATTTTTCTGAGTTTATCTTTCAACGCCAACTTCCTATGGTCGTTGCTGCTTTGGAAAAGATCTGTCAAAGCCTTCCACATTGCAAATGGAGTGGCTTTACTACAAAGGCTTGACACAATATGGTCTTTCACACCTTCCAAGCATCCGTCGAAGTGGGCTTAGGAACATCGCTATCAATGAACTCCTTCAATCCATTATCTTCAAGCACCGCCTCCATTCTATCCTTCCAAGCTATGTAGTTCGAGCTTCCCTCGATTGAATACTCCAACCGCAACCCATTGGAAGCCATTTCAATGTTTACTCAACTGTCGCACCAAGAAATTCTTGTAGCAAATTCGAATTGTTCCACCAGCACAAACTCAACACTGCTTCAATATTGCAATCTTCAGTGATTAACACTGCTCTAATACCATGTAGAAATTTATAAACAAAATAATGTATTTCTGGACCCTCATGATCTAACAATTAAATCCACTGTTAAATACAGAATCCTTCTACTCAATTCTTTGTGGAAAATAAATTGTCAATTGCAAACACATGAAGAAAAATCAATCGCACATAACAAGATGTTTTACTGGGAAAGCTTAAAGCTAAAAACCCCAACTATCATATATTATTTATATCATGGAATCATGAAACAATATCATACAAATCTCAACTCATAGAACTCTCAATATAATATACAATTGTCTCACAGTGTCATACAAAAAATTGGTTCACACATGCACCAATTTACTGCCTCCACTGCACAATCCCTGTTGATTAAGATCCTTGAATGAATTTGATCTTGCCTTTCCTTGACTTCACAATACTCATTGGCAACTCCAATGTGTGTGTATATGCATTGAATACATCACTATAGTCACAACTAATATTCAAACACACCCTTTCACCTATCTCTCCCCTGGGTCTCCACTGAATTTGACATGCAAGTAGTTAATTGTTGTATTTCTTCAGTTGCAAGTAAGACACTGCTTGTTAATTAATTAAATAATTAATTCACTCATCTCTCACTAGTGTATCTTTAGTTACAACTATCACAACTAAGTTTAACTCAATTAACTGATTTAAACTAAATAACAACTCACATAACTACTCTTCCAACTCTGTTAAAACTCTGCCACAATAAGTTATAACGAAGTCCACCATGCATGAGTCACCAACCAACCTTGGAATGCGTAATTCCTTTAGCTAACTGGTTTTCCACATCAGTTAACTGAAATCAAGAGCTTCAAGAGAATAAATTAATATTTATTGTCTGATTATCATTAAGGGCTAATAATAATCAACATGCATTCTATTTTTAGATTTGTGATCTATAAATAGACTTCGCCCATGATCTAAAAATAGAAACTCATCTAAAGATAGAATTTTCTCAACCATCTAGAATTAGTCTCCTGCTAATTTTAGAATATGCTCATCATTCTAAAAATAGACATACACCTAAAAATAGCCTGCGGGCCCCACCTAGTGAAGGTGCTTAATTTTCGCTAGGATCATCATCTTGTTGAATCTCAACAATCCATTAACGCTGGATTAGAACATAATCATAGTTCCCTTGAACATATGTACAAAATAACAGGAGCCAAAACCATCATGCCCCAAAACCATGTGAAAACCCATGCACAAAACCATAGGTGGGTCTGCCCACCTAAAATAGGATCCAATTTTTTTTCCCGGGTAGTTGCCCTGGACCCTATGTAGGAGACTACCTGCCCCCTACAAACCCCTAGACAAGGGGTGTTGCCGACCCCCCTGTGACCCCCTGCTGCGCCCGACACAACGTACAGGGGGGGTCTCGCCCCCCTTGTGATCCCACCCCCCGCACATTTTATTATTTTTAAAAATTTTAACTTTTATCTCATATATATATTTTTATAAATGTTAAAATAATGATTTTTTATCCACCTATAAAAATATCAAAAATAAGGGTTTTTATAACTTAAGTGCAACTAAACTATGAATTAAAAAAAAATGTAATTTTAATTAATTTTAAAAAATATTACTCGTCTTGTTAAGTAATCACAATTGAAAATTTTCAACTTAGTATTTTTGAAATTTCAAAATCTCGATAGTTAGAAATGACGGATTTATAATGAAATAATAATATTATAAATTTCTAAATTCAATCATAACTTATTTTTGCTTGACCGTAATTTTAACTTGCATTCAATATTTGCTATTATTTTTTATGTCATAGTATTATCATGCTTAATTTCCCACAATACCTATCATGCCACCTTCTTACATGACAACACCAATATCTAGCCATAATAGATATCTTGTGCACAACTACTTCAATCACTTAATGCTAACATCAAATACCTTTGGCATGTGCTTAGTGGAAAACCATCTATGCTACCTCAAAAATAGGTCAAGGTGCTACAGCAAAGCCACATCACAACTTGGAGAGAACACATAGAAGGTATATGTAATATCAACCTTGATTAGGAATTATATAAATGAGAAAATTTAGATGAAGTAATAAATGTGAGTGTCAACGTGGATTTGGATAGTGAGGTAATTGTCAATCTTTTCATTTTGTATCAGGATGACCATTAGGTATCATGTCCATTTATCATTTGTTTATCGATTCACACATAAGGATGTATCATCTACTATTTAAAAACAACCATCCATTCTTATAGTGGGTTTTCCATATGCCTCTGTCGAGTTAAGTTCCATGGTCATATTCCTTACATTACTAGAGTATATGATATTTTTTTACTTCATTGTGATAACTATCCAATTTTAATGTAGTTATTATAATATGCACAATAGATTTTTTTGTGTTATTATAAACTGTCAAACAATTTTTTTGTAGTTATTTTAAACTGTCAAACAATTTATTTTTTTTGTGTTATCCGTAGTTAGGTAAGATAAACTGTCTATGTAAATATGAAAATGCCTTGCATTTGTGTCTATGTAAACATGAAAATGTGAGTATGAGGATCGTAGTTGGACATAAATAATGAGTGATGTAAATAGGAAATGGGGCAGAAAAATCCCGTACACTTCCCACTTGATAGACATTGACTGTAGATGGAGATTCCTCATCAGTCTTATAATTTGTGTACATTAAAAAAATATGAACTTAATTTGAGTTTTTGTGCAATAAAAAATGTTAGTTTTTGAATTTAAAAGTACATTGAAAAATAAGTGAATTTACTGATAAATACAATAATTACAATTTAATAAAGTTTACAAATTATCGAATTTTTAATAATTTGAAAAGAGAAAAAAACACTATCATAAAAATAGAAATTCAATTATAAAAATATGTATGCAAATGATGAAATAATGACGATCTCCTCATAATCATTATCTTCAACAATAAATATGATAAAAGTAAAGTATTTCAGTCCTAAGAGCCTCAGACAAATAGAAATTCAATTATAAAAATATGTATGCGAATGATGAAATAATGACGATCTCCTCATAATCATTATCTTCAACAATAAATATGATAAAAGTAAAGTATTTCAGTCCTAAGAGCCTCAGACCACACGTTCGCAGCAAATGGAGATGTGATGCCGGTAAAACCCACAGTCCCTGTTTACTCTCAAATTTCATCTCTCATGGCTGCATATAAATTTCAATTCAATTTCTTGATCTAATTTACCTCAAGACCTGGGCAATTTCCCAATGCTTTAGTTACTGGACTGACAATCTAAATAGATAGTGCAGAAGCTTTAAAAATCCCTTATCCTATGGTTATGCAACCATACCTGTCAAAACTACATATGTGGAGTTCTCCATATCATAATTAAGCTCAATATGGGTATAGCCTTATTTAAAAGTTCATGGAACATTTCATTCCACTCTAATCCTCCTACTTCGGTCGAAACTCAAGGTTCCAGCTCAATGCATACCTTTGCGCCTTTTCCTTTTTAAAATCTACCAAGCTTGCATTGGTTAACTAACATTAACACATACAAATATCAATCAGACCTTAATAAAGGGCCAACCGCCAACTTATACTATCAACGCCCTGTCCCTTGGTTAAAATCTGACACATCACAATGCTCCACATTGTAAGTTGAACCATGCAACATATATCGAACCACCAGCATATTATAACGCTTTCCGATCCCAAATGTTACAAACATTAATATAAACCCCGGCCTGATTTTAAAACCCAACCAGTGTAAAGGATCTCGGCCCCGCAACTTATGCACTAATCCCCACACAATCTAAACCAATAATCCGCAATTCATTGGTTCCACACTGTTTTCTTTTAAGCCTCAAGTTATATTCAATTATCAACATAAATTTGATTCGAGCCCATAGTCTTCACAAACGCACCTTCCATCGAATGGTTGAAGTCCTATCGCGCTCCCATCAACGAATCCAACGGCAGTCGCTTGATAATCTCACTTTCCCTTTAACTCCTTAGCATCGTGCGATGAGATGGGTCCCAGCCTTTAACTTTCCCTCAGCATCCGACGGTGGACGCATCGTTGCTTCAACTCCGATGATCCAACGAGCACGAATGCATATCGCGTGAATTAAATGTATGAGGGTTAATTCACAAAAGTCGCGCGATATAAACGGTTTTCCCAAACCGCTTGTGGCCACGCGTCAGCCCAAGATCCACATCGTGTTTTTTTTATAAAAACAACTTACCACTTGTTGCCTCGCGCGATACTACTGGGTTTCCTTTTCAAAACCGCTTCAACTGTTCAATTCTTGGTTCCGCACCCATGGTTCCGGTTTCAATGTCGCGTTCAATTCCACTTCTTTTGCATCACTACTGCGCCTCGATACACGCCAACCACTGGGTTCAAAAATGTATATTAGCGACCAAGAATTACACATCAATTTCACCGGGATTTCATTCAACTGTGCCTTAACTCAGTTGACCCTAATTCGTTCCAATTACACAATAGAAAATGAAAGAAAGCCCGATTTGTCTTAAATGATGTAACTCCAATTTGGACCACATCCATGCACATTATATTTCAAATCAGAATCCCACTGTATCGATCCATTCTGTGATTGATACAGTTGATTCCTCCTTCACAATCTTCGATTCCGATTCCAGATAATTAAGTACCGCAATAGTTATAGGATAGGGTTTATTCTATAGGTTTTCACAACAGGGCTTGTGAATCCTTACCCTACTCCGACATTGACTCTTCATCATACCAGCCCTTACTGCAGAGTTCTCTTTTCCGTCTATCACTGGGTTAAACCGGTAAGAGGAATAAGGACAATCATTTAAAGCTAATGCGTGCAAGGATATGGAAGCAATTGTAAAAGGCAAGATAAGGACTCTATATGATGAAAAAGAAAGGAGGTCGATTTGCTTATTAGTTACGGAAGCAAGTGACATCTTGTATGCTTGAATCACGAGTCATATCATTTTGTCCACACGAGGTCACGTTTGTTTTGTGTGATTGGATGTATATAAGAATGCATCCAACTTTTAAGGCCCCCATACAAATTCACTGACAATTTAACTTAATGCGGAAGCTTATCTTAACCAAGGGTTATAAACCCACAACCCAATCTTCATATGTGGAATGGCTAATTCTTAATATACGTTTGGGATAATTTAATTTTAAACAAATTAATATATAGATTTTTTTATTATTATTAATTATTTTTTATTAATACAATATATAATCTATATATATAGTTTTTTTTTATGGTGTAATTAGAAATCTTATTACAAACTTCTCAAAGTTTAAGGTCATGTATATTAAAAAATATTTACAACTTTTTGTTTCTAAATATTGTTTCAATATGATTTTATATTATTTTTGAATACAAATTAATATTATTAAATGTGTCAATTGTGATAATTATTATTATTTAGCTTTTCAATTAGTATTTGTTATTAATTAATGTATAAAAAATTATTATTATTATTTAATGAAATCACATTAAAATGAATGAAATTTATTAATTACAATAATATAATGGTAAGAGTAGATTTAATTATATTCACAAAATTAAAATAACTTAAAACCATCAAACTGATAGTCCCCAACCTGCTTGGGTCCCACAACCATTCATGTAAAAGGCCTTCCAACTTTATACCACGACGTGATTTAAAACAAATCCCAAAAACATTTGGGTCCCACCGCTCATGACCTGCCTCTATGTAACTTCTATCATGATCCAACGGCGGAACAGTTATTGCCCTCCTCCTGACAATCGAACGGGTGAAATCGGATATCGCGTAAACTAACTACACGAAGTTTACTCCTCCACAATCATGCAATGAAAACGAGTTTTGAATACCGCTCCCGATGACGTGTCAATAATTCAATGCAATCGCGTTCCAAAAGCAAATTCTGCTTAACATTTTAGAAGTTACGTGATATAGCTGGTATAGCCTACGAAACCATCGTTACTGTAGCTCCTCATAGTTCCATTCCTTTGCTCATTCAAGGTTCCACCTCTATCATTCGCCTTTGGGTTATAATTCTGCTTCAGTTCTTCTGCGTCTTTATCTAGTTCAGGATCTTTGTGAAAATATTCCATTTCATAACTCCAAAGCTCATTATAAATGGTGCCATCCTTTATTCATTGACTTCGCCTTGTTCCATGCCGACTCCGTCTAACCAGCCTGGTCATTCTTCGCTTAAGGACTGTGTGAACCTCTTCACTATTGTTCCACTCTGAATCTGCCTCACTATTCGAGGTCACTTCGTGGGTGCAACCACGAATTTTCACAGCATCACAAGGTTTTCCAAATAACCTTGCCAATTGTCAAATTCTTAAATTGGATTCAGAATTCCTTCCTAGTCATCGATCCTTGCGTGATCGATGACTACTCTTTCTTCAATATTCCTCAGAAATATATATATATATATATATATATATATATATATATATTGTTACACCATATATATATATTGTTACACCATTTTTTGGTCATCTAACCTATTATTATTAGATGAACCCAAGTACACCATGTAAGACCAATTTTACCCTCAGTAAAATTGCTTTCACCATGTGAAATAACTCATTTGTTTATATTTCCCGGTCATATTTAACCAAAAACAAGGAAATTAATTAAATAAATCCTTATTTAAATAATATTCTTAGTTAAATTTGACTAAATCATCCATAAATAATTAAATAAACCATTATTTATTTAATATATTCCCATCATTTCCCTAAAATGATAAATAAATCATTTATTTATTTATTATTTATAAATAAAGGAATTGATCCAAGTCAAAAATCCTTTTCCCTCCAAAAAATATAATAAAATATTTCTAAAGGGTGGTTCTAGAATTCGATTAATAATATTTTATTCACGCACCAAGTCCTAGACCGCCCTAATATTTTGTTATAAATAGAAGGGTTTTCCCCATTTATTAGTCACCTCCATTGCATTAGATCACTTTGGATCTATACTAGGTCACATTCTCCATTTTTACCTTTTGAGCTCCCATTGAGTTCTATGTTTGTCTGGGTTTTCTACAACAACAAGAGAGAGGAATTTTAGATCTGAAACGCTGAGGACTGTCAAGAACCCATCCCATTGAGGAGAACCGGAAAACACCTTTCTTGTTTTCCTCTCAGGTGCCCCCTTTTTAATATAATGTAAAAATTCTTTCAAATACATTGTTCTTGTCTTCTCTATTGGATGCATGGAGCCACATTTTACTTTATCTGCTTAATGTCTTTTATGCTTAGATCTGGATTTGTGCAGCATTATTTGGATCACCTAATTGCATATTTAAAGATATTTGACAGACATAATCGATGTTAGGGCTATTTTTTATGCGTAGCTAAAGTGGTATTTTACGACGAAAGATTCATACTAACAATTGGCGACTCCACACGGGTTTTCTTTTGCGACCGTTGTTGTTTTATATATTCCTGCATATCCAGCTGTTTCAGACCCTAGGGTTTCTCTTCCGTTTTATTTTTTTCCTATTTTTATGGTGCTTTTCACCTCTAAAACCCTCAAACATTAAATTTTTTAACTTTCGTGTGTTTCTGGCCCTATTGCGCAGGTGATAGACATCAGCCGCAGCTGAGACGACAACTTTTTCTGAAATCTGCCACTGAGAGACTCGGATCTGCAGGTCGCACTTATCGGCCCAAAAACTGCGACCTGGCCTTGAGGTCGCACTTTTCTGCCCCAAATCTACGACCTGGACTGAAAACAGGTCAGAACCTGCGACCTGCACTTTTTTCTGCAATTTTCTGGCACTTTTTCTGGGTTTGTCTGAAGCTTCTTTCAGGGTTTTCCAGCCTCTGTCTCCACCCATTTAGACCTATTTCTGATCTGTTTCACTCAACTAAGTGGGAATCTTGCCCCTTAGGGCTCTAGTACCCTCCACTTTTTGTGGGAGAGTTTTTGTTGTTTCAGAAGTCTGAATTTCCATAGTTTCAGCCTTATTTCTTTCAGATTTGATACCTCATTTTCAGATCCCTTTAGATTAGCTCTTATCCCTTTCAAATCACCTCATATAGTTTTTTTTGGGTTCATTCCTAGGGCCGCCTCCTTGTCCCTTCTATTTTTAGCTGATCTCCTCCTTTTTAGCAGCAACCTTGCCTCTGCCTCTTTGTTGTTCTCTACACCTCTTTTTAGCAGATTTCTCCTTTAGATCCCCGTCCCTCCCGACCTTAGATCTATTAGCCTCTTTTTCGCGTGCTTTGCTTAGTTTTTTCCCTCTTATAGACTAGTTTTGAGAGACCCACCTTCTTGGGTTAGATTGATGCATTGTTAGCTGTTAATTTTCTGTTCTTTCAGTCTTATTTACTACATATTTATTTTCCGTTACGTAGCACACCTTTTTCTTTTACTCTCAAAACTTCTGGGTTTAAACAATTAAAATTAACGCACACCACACACTGACCCTAAGTGAAGAAGAGCCTGGTTAACACCGCCTGGCAAAGCCTTTAAAATCAATTGACACTGCACCTCTCTGCCCTTGTTTCGACATTGACCTCACTTGATTTTGCCCCTCCCTGCCCCTGTTGGTTTTCTTCTTCCCGTCGTCATTGCGCCTCCAAGGCGTTTGTCCCAGAGACTTCTTGGCCTTCACCCTTAGTTTTCGGTTGGTCGACTTCCTCCTTCCCGTCGTCATCGAGTAAGTCCTCCCCCGAGTCCACACTTTGACTCTTCCTCTGATTGTTCGGGTTCTCCCCCTACTCCTGGTTCTCCCCCTGTTACCTTCACCATGTCTAGTTCAGGGCCTCGCGCTAGCGGCAACCCCAATTCTACTGCTAGGTCCGTTTCCAGTGGAACCACTATGGGACCTACCTCGACTGCCACATTGCTCCCTTATATGACCAATCTCAGTCTCCCCGACTTCAATCAACTAATCAATGATCCTATTCGCCACGATGTCAGTTGGCCTGCTATGCCAACCAAGCTCCCCTCCGACATTCCCAACTTTCGAAGGCCTTGCTAGTGAAGATCCCTCCAACCATATCCGATCTTTCCACATGTGGGGTTCCTCCGATTCCATCACAGATGACTCCATCCGTCTTCGATTGTTCCAACGCACGCTTACCGGCGAAGCTTCTAATGGTATGTTGATCAAGCCACCTCTTCCCATACCACCTTTGCGACCATTTCCCAAGCCTTTTTATCTTATTTCCAACTCCCTCTCCGATACGACACTGGTACTGAACTCTTGACTTCTTTTCATCAATCCTCTTCGACCTGCCTTTCCGCTCATGTCCACGAATGGCGACGAAGACAGAGCTTATGTCGCGCTCCCCCCTTTGAAGATTAGGTTTATATGGACTAGTTCCTTCGCTCTCTTTTACCTCCCATTGGCAAAGATGTCGCATCCCATTTTCCTCAAACCGAAGAAGCCACCCTCCAAATACCCCTGAAATATGACCTTATTTACACTCAATTTGGTTTATACCGTCCTTCCTGACCTCCCCAAGCCCGGTGGCACTAACGCCCCAAGGGCATCTCACTCTGCCAATGGTATCGTTGGAGCTCTTTCACATACCTCTGCTCAGCCTCTAATGAGCTATGGTTTCCCTCGAGGAGGGGCCAGCACCTCTGGCACTTTTCCCCCTCCAGGTAGCATGTATCCAGGATACGGCATGCCTCCTCCTTTTTCCCCCACTCCTACTTACCTCAATGTTGCCCATCCTAACCCTTATCCTTACCCACAGCCTAGTGTCCCAGCTCCTCCAACATTTGGACCTCTCACCCCCTTGCCTTTTCAACCCCCACCGCAACACTTACTACCCCCTCCAGGGCAAGTATTTGCGCATCAGGGCACGACCAATTCTCTTCCTTCCCAAAGAAAGAGGAAAGGCAATCAATCTGCCCCTGGTAATCATGGATCCACTCCTTCAAGTATTGATCCTAACACTACCAACCAGCCACAGGGCTCTCAACCTAAGCTAGACAGGCCACTTCGCACCAATAAGACCTGTTCATGTTGTGGTGTTTATGGAAATTACACTCACGATTGTCCCCTATCACCATAGATGCGGTAGATGTGGGAGTCTCAGGCCACTGTGCGGGGAAAACATTCCTCCCCTACTATCCCTCCCAATCCATCTACTTCTCAACCCGCTGTGTTTACCGATCCTTTCCCTCAAGAAGGATTCGTGGCCACTCAACCACCTCATGCCCCGGTAACCACTCAACCTTCCCCTTCTGGTTCCTCCGATTACCAGATTCTTATGATGGCCTATGACCAACCTCTCACCGTCGACCTCAACCTTCAAACTCGATCTCGTCAGTACTCCACGCCTCCCGTTCCGTCTGTCTCCGAGTCCCCATCTTCAGGTCCTACAGAGCCTCTGTCGACACCCAATGGTCCCTTGCAAATCCCTCCACCCAAAGCTGAGGTTCATACCAAGACTCCTAAGGACCCATTACGCCGAAATGCTGCCTCTGGTCGGGCTGCCCATTCATACAGCATAGTAGATGATCTGGCACAATCTCTTGCTGCCCTTTCAACACTGGAACTCCTCCAGTCGTGTCCTTCTCAAAAGAAGGCTCTACTATCTATCGTGGGTGCTGTAGATCCTGCTGATGACCAATTGATTGTTTTCGACGCCCGTCAGTCAGACCATCCCCCTCTCCCTGCTTCTGTTGCTTTCCAAATCCCAGTCAAAATCCGAAATGCCAACGTCGCTCGGTGTATTGTTGATGAGGGGGCATCTACCTGTGTGATGTCTGCTTCATTTTGGAAACAACTTGGATCTCCTGAGCTGGCCCCTTCCACAATCACCCTTCGTGCGTGGGATGGCCATGCCTCCCAGCCCATCGGCCTTTTCCGTAACTGTCCTATCACCCTTGCCGGCAAGATTGTTTGTGTTGACGTTGAAGTTATCGACGCCCCTCTTGACTACAACATTCTTTTGGGGCATAGTTACACCTATGCCATGTCTTCCGTCCCCTCCGCAGTCCACTGCAAGATGTTTTTCCCTCATGATGGCAAAATTTTCACCATTGACCAGTTGACGTATCATGAACCAAAAGCTCAGACCTCCCCTGAGTCCACCATTTTGATTGTCACCAATAAGCAAACCGTTGATTCTTTGACCAGTGTTTCCCCCAGTGTCTACAAAGACTCCTCCTTTCTTGCCACTTTCCAAGGTCCTCCCCCTCCTCCTGACTCTGATCCCAGCTTAGCGAATGTTTGCATGATGCAATCCTCTCAAACTGCCCTTCCACAGCCTGCTTCGGCTAGTCAGCAACCTCAACCTCGTCTGCCACACCCTGCTCCTAGCCCTTCACCTTAGCCGACTAACCCTCTCCCACCTGGACCTTCCCATCCCCCTCACACTCAGGAACCTCCCTACCCTCCTGAGTCGGTTCCATTAGGTCTCCACCATATGGGAGCTGTCCCTCCTGGCCATTACCCTACCGGTTAGATACCTTTCCTTGGTCCCCCCCCGGGAGTCTATTCAGTTCCTGTCATGGCCACCCTCTCCCTCCCTAATTTAACCTTGGGAATACCAGTATGGTATCTTACTCCTCCAGCCGAGACCCCACCGGGCCACCCCAAACCATACATTGCTGTGACACCCGTGCAACTGATTCCCTTCGCTCCTTCCACTGCTACAGTGCCCCTAGCCCCTCCGCAAGACCATCCTCATGCCGCGATAGCTACAGGAAAGAAAAGAAAAACTTGCAAGGGGGCATCCAAAGACAAAGCCACCACACCCGACCCTACACCCCCTCCACCCGCCAAGCCTTATGCCTTGTGTGATGGTATCGGTCATGCCACCCATACTTCTCCTGAGTTGCCCCGTATCCAACCCATGGTTATAGTCGCGTTCCCTAAATCTACGGCCCCTGAAAGCTCTGTTTCTTCCTCATCCGCAGCTAAGAACCCAAAGACTCTTCGCACCAACAAACCTTGTGCTCTGTGTGGTGTCCATAGCCATTATTCTCACCATTTTCCTCACCTCACACATTACCGAGCCTCTTTAGAGGTCATTCGCGAGTACAAGGTTGAACAAAATCAATCCGCCTCTCCCATCCTTTCTCAGTATGCGTCAGGTTTACTTGAGGATCCCCCTGCTACCATTGACATTCCTCCCCCTGATGTTGAGATGTTGGAATCTGCTGCCCCCCTCATATACCTATCATCATCCGCATGACCCCCGGAGTACATTCCCTCTGAATCCACTCCATATGTTTTGCTTGATTCCCCTTCAGTAACATTCTTGGGCTCTTCCTGCTTTGACCATATTTTTACTTGTTCTTCTGTCATTCCCCCTGATGACCCATATGTGCACCTATCTTCCCATACTGATGATTTAGGTAGCTTTGCAGCATCATGTGGTTTCATCAACCTTTCCCTTTCTTCCCATAATCACGATGATACCATCCGTATCTATGATGTCCTTCGCAGCATGAGTTCCCGCTCTTCCTCCCATAGTTCTCATTCATCTCCCTCTAGTCGATCTATGAGTCCTAGACTTCCTTCCCCGACTAATCCCTCCCATCGTTATTCTCCTTCCTCCCATTTCTTGTCTTGTGACACTATTCCACTGGCCCTCTCATCCACACATTATATTGGCTATGCTGATGGGGCAAGTCGCTATTCCCAAAATCTTGCCTCGGCCGCATGGGCCATCTTTACCCCCTTGCATACCCTCGTTCTTGCAAATGGGGTATGCATTGGTAATGCCACCAATAATCAGGCTGAATATGATGCAGTACGCGGTCTCTTAGCTAATGCCCTCTCTCATCACATCCTCCATCTGCATGTTCGTTTAGATTCCCTGCTTCTTGTCTTCAAACTTAATGGTGTCTATCGTGTGCATAACCCTATCCTGTTTAGACAATATTTACGAGTGAAACTTTTGATACGTGAATTTAGATTCATTACTTTCAACCATATACCTAGAATTCAAAATCACTACATAGATTAAATCGCAAATCATGTTCTAGACTGGCATTTATAAAACACAAGGCAATAACATTTAACACCATCAAAAAAATGCATATAAATCATATATATCATATAACATGTGTTTTTAGAGTCCATCTACTCTGAAACATATGACATGCCCATAGCATGTTACAAAAAATCAAACTACAAAAATGGGGGGCACCACTTGCCCCTACATAGACACTGGGGGGCACCACCTGCCCTACATCTAATCACTCTTTGGATGATCCCGAGCCAACATCTCTTCTCCCGCAGCTCATAGATCACGCACAGTCTGACTGGCCATCGCCATGCGTCGCATGATACCTCGCCATTTCGAGGGTAGCCCAATACATAACTCTATGTACTGGTCGTCTAAATCCTTCCAACCACGCTCCGACACACCGGTCAGCAGCCCCTCACATCTACGACGGATGTCCTCTAACAGAGCGGCCATATCCTTGTTCTGTGTCGTCCTTGATCCACTTGCACTTGTAGCTCCTGCTGCTGTAGGTTGTCCCATATATCCGACCGGTTTTACCGGAGCTATATCTGCAGTCCAAAAAGTATAAGGATTAGTACCATGAATACTAGTCACAAACTCTAAAATGCACATAACAGATTAGTTGCTTGTCACTTACCATCAGGCCCCCATACTCGACCGGGCAGAAGCGGCAAGTCCGGATCTTCCCAATAACTCATCCCACTATAGGGATAGTCGTCTATGTACAATGGCATCTGATCCCAATGGGCGAAGAACTCTGGTCGGAACACCCGCCCGACTTCCCCTCCCCCTCCTCTACACAGTAGTCGTCCCCACCAACGCATCCGGGGCTCTCTTGGACCCC
Source organism: Pinus albicaulis (assembly GCA_034641835.2). NCBI lineage: Eukaryota > Viridiplantae > Streptophyta > Pinopsida > Pinales > Pinaceae > Pinus > Pinus albicaulis. Next base: position 184,411,393 of record CM076584.1, read on the forward strand.
CATCAGGTAACTGTAGACGAGGTCGCAAGGTTGGGATTTTCTCAAAGAAGAAGGAGCACAATACCGTCCCATAGGCACAATCATGATTCACTTGCCGCTTACATAGCGACAGCTGTCGTTTCATCGACACCAACATCATCTGCACCCACCCATAGTAGGTCCCACCCAACACACTCTCTACAATCATCATTTTCCCTCCAGTGATGTGATGGAACGCCTGGCTGCCCAAGATCCGCAACACTGCTGCTGCCACTGCCCGCGTCTCCAACCTCTCTAGATCCCCAATCAATATCCGAGTCCCTTTGACTCGGACACCTGGTCGACAATGTCGCTCAACAAACTCCATGATGTTATGCCCTCGCGGTAACACTGGTTTTGTATTTCCCAACATCCCTAATGGCGAGAGACCAATCAAGAAATATAGATCCTGGACTGTCAGCTCAATCCTGTGTCCCTGCACTATAAACACCTCATGATCCGGATCCCAATAACTGATAATTCGGGCCAACAAGGGCTCACCAGCCCTCATCAAAGGGTTCTCCACAAATTTTAGAACCCCAAACCTAGCCAATGCACGACAGACACCCTGATCCGCTTGGATCTCCGTCCGTAAGGTACCTAGGTCTCACTCTCTCCACTTGATCCCTATATCTGCCATATCTGCACAAAACCATCATCTTTGTCAGTCTACAGATAAACAAAACTGCATTTACTTACACCAAAACTGAATCTCAGCCCATAACAGCACTGAAACCACCCCCATCTAACAGGTCACACTTTTTGGCCAAATCTTGGGCCAGGTCGCACTTTTCAGGCCAAAACCTGCATCCCAGGTCGCAGTTCTTGCCCCAAAAAGTGTGACCCAACCGTAATGATGAAGTAGGAGCAGTTATTGAGATTTAAAACCCTAATTTGAACTTTGAATCCATAAAAAACAAAGAGTAGGATTAGGCCTCTTACCTGCCACTGACGGATCGCGATTCCAACAGTCGGTTTGTCTGCTACGATCGCCGCAAGATTTAGGGCCTTCTCTCCTCTCCACTTTCACCACAGCTACACAAGCAAATGAATGATTTTGGAGGGAAAATGCCTTATTAGAAGAAAAACCCTTGTTTTTTCTTTCACCCGCTGCGACCAAACCGTAGCCCCATTTAACACACCGTTTGCAGCGTTAGAAAGCTCTCACCGAGCACTCAAATGGGTATCTGTTAGTTTTTCATGTTTGGATACTTCACCAGGACACATTTTGTCCACGAAGGGTCCCTTCCTCTCTCCTCCCAATCGGAATTCTTCACTTACAATGCTTGTACTTGGGGCACCACTTTACCTCTTTACTTGGCTTTGTTCATGTAGATTTTCATCATGAGATACCCTATTGCACTCATGTTTTCATGGTCCCCCATTGGACCTTTTCTGTGTGGCAGCACCATCGCGTCACCCTTGTTTAGAGCATCCGAGTTGAGTCATCATCCATCATGGAGTCTATCTCAAGCCCCTTTTATCTCCCACTATAGTCCTCCATCCTTCATCGCTTGGTCCCTCTCTCGTGTTGCACATTCTGGCCTTCAGTACCATTGTCACCTATCCTCCCTGATATTGTGTCAGTTGCTGCCAAGCCATTCATGCCCCTTATGCTCTACCAAGGGAAGTTGTCCATCTGCTACTCAGTATCCCTCATTTCATTATCATCATTAGTGTCCGTCTGTTAGTCGCTCTACTCTTTTCTCCCGTGCCTTAGTTGGGGCTTCCCTTATTACCTCACCTATGGCGGACCTACTTCTGTCGACATCAGCTCATTTACTCCAGAAGCCAGTTCTGGGGGGCAGTGTACCTTGGTTCGAGCTCTTTTCAGCATGATCTATACACTTGATGGTCCAGTGATGCAGCAGCAGCTATTGGTGATTCCCAGGTGTGTGTGAGATGTCTCAACCCTCATGAGGGGGTGGCCCTACAAGTAGCCCCCCACATGCCTGGATGACTTCTTCATTTCAGCCCTTGATGCAGCTCCTCCCATTTGATGATATTGGCCTCAGCCGCTTGCAGCGCCTTTCAATTTGCATGTATCAGTCAGATTTTGCGAGCCCTCCCCCGTGTGTAGGGGGCATTTGGGCGTATTTGTATCTCATGCACTAAAATTTTATTGTATAAGTCCTGACGGTTATTCCAAGCACAGCATGTATGTGGGATCCATCATTCTATTTTTCTGGCTCCTATTTAAACCAGCATATTCTTCATGGTTCAATTCCTTGTTTACTGGACTTCCTATTCTTTGTACTTTGTCTCGACGGGCATAGGTATGCCTCCCCCGCCGCCTTTAGCACAGGTACCACTTCATAAACTAGAGACTTGTTGCACCTGTAAGTCTCGTCTCCTCAGGGTCTAGTCCTTTAGCACATTAGATTACCTTACATTTCTCTCTCTCACTTCCCTCTTGATGTCTAGTGATTGAGTTCTTACAACGTACTTCGGTCATATGATTTGCTCCTAACACTCGTACGTTGGGGGGAAATCTGTTACACCATTTTTTGGTCATCTAACCTATTATCATTAGATGAACCCAAGTACACCATGTAAGACCAATTTTACCCTAAGTAAAATTGCTTTCACCATATAAAATAACTCATTTGTTTATATTTCCTGGTCATATTTAACCCAAAATAAGGAACTTAATTAAATAAATCCTTATTTATTTAATTATTCCCTAAGAATAAGTTATTTAAATCATTATTTGAATAATATTCTTAGTTAAATTTGACTAAATCATCCATAAATAATTAAATAAACCATTATTTATTTAATTATATTCCCATCATTTCCCTAAAATGATAAATAAATCATTTATTTATTTATTATTTATAAATAAAGGAATTGACCCAAGTCAAAAATCATTTTCCCTCCAACAAATATAATAACCTAAAGGGTGGTTCTGGAATTCGATTAATAATATTTTATTCATGCACCGAGTTCTAGACCGCCCTAATATTTTGTTATAAATAGAAGGATTTTCCTCATTCATTAGTCACCTCCATTGCATTAGATCACTCTGGATCTATACTAGGTCACATTCTCCATTTTGCCTTGTGAGCTCCCATTGAGTTCTATGTTTGTCTGGGTTTTCTACAACAACAAGAGAGAGGAATTTTAGATTTGAAACGCTGAGGACTTTCAAGAACCCATCCCATTGAGGAGAACCGGAAAACACCTTTCTTGTTTTCCTCTCAGGTGCCCCCTTTGTAATATAATATAAAAATTCTTTCAAATACATTGTTCTTGTCTTGTCTATTGGATGCATGGAGCCACATTTTACTTTATATGCTTAATGTCTTTTATGCTTAGATCTGGATTTGTGCAGCATTATTTGGATCACCTAATTGTAGATTTAAAGATATTTGGCAGCCATAATCGATGTTAGGGCTATTTGTTGTGCGTAGCTAAAGTGGTCTTTTATGACGAAAGATTCATACTAACATATATAAACCCTTACATTTTACAACTAACATCCAATTACCCCATCATGTATAGAATCACAATTTAAAACCCGATCTCATAGTACCATTCACATAGTTACTCACAGAGACTCGAATCCTTCTCACACAGGAATACTAATTCAGTTAATAACGCAGAGTTCACAAATTTCCCACAGAACTAAATTATTCCTCATCTATATATATCACAAAGAATTGAAATAAACAAACATTCATTCAGAGCTAATTCCTCCATTATATATTTACATGAACTTACAATTTCTTGACAGGGTAGATCTTCAGTTCGGTGACCTTCTACTCTGCGTCCGAGTAGTTCTCTACCTCTTCTACTCTCTTTATCTCAAACAGCTCTCCCCTTCTATCCTACTCTACAGGTGTTTATACTTATACAAACACAATTGAATCGATTCGACTTCTTTATAGCTTGACAGAACCTCTTGATATCATTCAACTCGCGGCACATGGGAATCCAGTTTTCGCAGCACTTTGCGAGTTGTTTATTACTGTCGGCCTTCCATGTATCAGCGACTCGGCCTCTATTTGATTAAAATATTGCATAGGGCCTCTGCGGCGTGAAGTCTTCTGCACGTTTCTACGGGCTTGGGCTTGTTGCTTAGGAGTGATGCACATAGATGAAGACAGACGAAGTAAACGGCTAGTGACGCACACAGACGAAGCAGACGGTTACATTTGTCAATTTCTTATTCGATAGAAAGGCGATGAAAAAAAGTTCTTATTGGCTGGGGTGAACGGTGTTTGCTCACCCCAAGCCAACAAAGAAAACGCCTCCAGCGTAATTAAACCATAAATAAAGTGATATAAATAATATATATATTTTTATAGTAATTATATATAATTGTGTAATTATTTTTAAATAATTATTTATAATTTTATTATATAACTTTATTTCACCACTTTCATTTTAATTGGTATCATTATTTTATATATATATATTGAGTGTTTAAGCGTGGGTCAACCTTTATATGATATGGAAGATATATTGATCTTCTATAGTGAGATGCTTATTATCAAGATTGAGAAGTTTAATTTCTCATAGTGACTTTTATCCTTAGCATTTCCTTATGACATTTGCATTTATAACTTGGCAAAAATTAAATCTCAAATAAACCAACTAATCTACACCTCATAGATAATTCAACTCATATACTTTCACTCAGTAATATATTTTTTTTAAATTAAAATAGTATATATATATATATTATAATTTAATATTTAATATAATGTTTCTTAATAAAAAGGTAATGTTATTGTTAAAGCATTAAGTGTTAATATGATTATATGCACATATGTATTGAGTAGTATAGTTTTGATAGAGTAGTGTAGTGTTGATATCATTATAGGATGAGAAAATTTAAACTATACAAATTAGATGAAATTAGACATCTCTATTATATACTTTATTTTATAATATTGATTGTAGTTTTATAATTTATTTATTTTTTAAATTTTATAATTTATTTATTTATTTATATTTTATAATTTTTTTGATACATTTTTAATGAATTATTATATTTTGTTTTACAAATAATTTTTAAATTATTAATAAAAAAATAATAATTTAAAAATCATTTACAATTTAAAATAATGAAAAATGAAAAAAAAAATGTGTTACAATAAATTAAACATGAATTCACTCTCTTTATATAGAATAAGACACCAAACAAAACACATCAAAATTGCTCAATTTTCTAGAAAGCAGTTATCTCCTCTTTTCCCATCATTGAAACATGAGTGGTATGGAAAATAGTAAATGGTGCATGCCTTAGGATAGGCATTAAATCATGGTAGGACTGCATTGAGGTTTACCGTTTACTAGGGGACCTAGTTCAATGTCTACAGGAAAGGGGTATTTTCACGTTGGCTCAAATTGCGAGGAGGGTAGGAAATCCAATGAGACATTAGGTGTGGCTTTCTTCCCAAAAAATTGGCCTTCCACAAGCTCATAGAGACATCTACAATATATACACCAAGGCATTGAATAAAAGCCATATCAGACTAAATGGGGAAGAGGATGAGATGGTATAACTTCATTTTGCAAATGGCCATTATACCCCAAAAATAGGTTATTTTTTCCTTATTGCAGCTCATATTATAGAGAATCAAGTAGGTTGGTGACGTATAAAACTCTTTGCAGACTAAAATGTCTAACAAAATACATACTTTTCATGTGGTTCATATTGGAAAATAAGGTCCGTACTTGGGACTTTCTACAGAAAAGAAAAAAAGGAAGGGTCGAGATGGTGTCGTTCTTGTAAGTCACCTAAGGAGACAATTCAACATTTGTTCCTTTCTTGCTCCTACACATAGGTTGTTTGGTCTTTAATAGATACTAAACTAGGATTTACATGTTAATGGCAAGGGAACTCTCTTTTAGATTTATGGGTATAATGGAGCACAAATAGAGAGGTGAAAGAATTTAAGGTTATACCTTTATCAGGTTGTTGGGGCATTTGGCTCGCATGAAATAAATCCATCTTCAACGATAAGTACACTCCCCCAGAGATCACAATTGCACATTCCCTGGCTACATTATGCCTTCTACCCAAGTCAAAGATAGCACAATCCTATAGAGTTATAACTAAGATCCTGATTGAAAAATCATTTCCCTGAGATTTTTTTAATGGTGCCTCAAGTGAACCTCATCTATGTGGTGGAGGGGCGATACTACATCTCAGTGAGACACATCTATGTCGGATGAAAATGGGTATAGGTAATGGTACAAACAACTATGCAAAATTGATGGCTCTAAAGATACTTCTTATATATGCACTAGAGTTAGTTGTCACTATTATCCATGTCTATGTGGACTCTCTCTTGGTGATCAATTGGATCAATGACAACCAGCATTGTCACAACCTTCGAATTATACCTATTCGACAAATATCAACATATTCAAATCTCTATTTAACATTTTCTTTATATCTCATTTTGACAAGGAACTCAATCTTGATGTCGATGCCTTATCTAAAGAGGGTGTATCAATGGATATGGGGTCTTGACTGATCGCAATGGAGCAGAATGACAATTTATATGAATTTTATCAACCCTTTATGGATAGGTTTCTAGCGGACTCATACGTGTTTTTTTAATGTATATTTTGGTTTAATGTACTATATCTATACATGAACAATATTGGATATTGTTTGTTTTATAAGAATCTTTTTGTAAAACAAAAAACAATATCTACGCAAGTTCTTGACTACTCTATAGGATATTTTTTGTAAAGACGTAGCCTTATATATGTAAAGATACACTAATGAGATCCATACCTCATAATACATGTGAGATATGTATCAACAAAATGTAATTTTATATAATTTTATATCTCCCAAATAACAAAATTATGTTTTTTTTTTTGGAAAAAAAGAGAGAGTATCAAACATGTTTTTATTCATAATTAAAATTTATTGTTTTTTTTTTTTTTAATAGAAATCCCATTGAAAATTGAGAAGTCATTTCGGAATTAATGTATAAAATGTAAACCATAGATTTTTTTTATTAATATATAAAAAAAATAAGCAATATTCTCATTATTTTATTATGAATGAAAAGAATCAACATTTTCATTATTTGAGTACCTAAAATAGTCCCTCACATTTTTCCAGGTTAGTGTTAATATGTCATCATAAGAAGGCTAACGTATAATATATAGATATGTGCAGAGCATTGTTAATATGATTTCTAATCCTATATGATTGCTTGCACTAGATGCATTAATTTCAGTGTAGATGTTTTCTAATTCTATTTGATTGCTTGCACTAAATACATTGATTCAATGTAGATTTTGATTTCTAATTCTATTTGATTGCTTCCACTATATGCATTGATTTTGGTGTAGATGATTATTTATATTTCTATTTGATTGCTTGCACTGGATGCATTGATTTCAGTGTAGATTGTTATTTCTAATTCTATTTGATTGCTTGCACTAGGTGCATTGATTTCAGTTTATATTTTGATTTCTAATCTTATTTGATTGCTTGCACTAGATGCATTGATTTCATTGCAAATGGTGATTTCTAATCCTATTTGACTGCTTGGTGACTAGATGCATTGTTTTAGTGTAGATGTTGATTTCTAATTGTATTTGATTGCTTTCAATAGATGCATTGATTTCAGTGTAGATGCTCATTTCAAATCTTATTTTATTGCTTGCACTAGATGCATTGATTTTAGTGTAGATGTTGATTCTTTTTTTTTGTAAATTAAAAATTTCTATTAACATCTGGAAAAAGATTACAAATTAAGCCACTGGGTGAGTGCAGAAGCCTCAGTACCCAGAGCGAAGAACTAATTTAGAGGAGTTGACCCTCTTATGAGGTAGATTACATTGGAATTGCTGAAAGGGTGAAATATCTTACAAAAGTGTGGGAGCCAAGCCTAGAACAAAACAATCCATTCTGGCTTCGGACAGAGATGAGGGTAAAGAATGCTGAGGAATTGTACATAATTGTGATTTGAGAAGAGCATGAGAAAACCAGTCATAAACAAAAAGGGAACCTAGAAACTACAAATTAATGAGAAGGCCATTAGGTAGTGTCTTTTGTTAGGCATTTATCCAAGCTAATGGGGCGCTCCGGGGTACTAACTTCATGAATGGCGTGCAAGGATTTCAGAGTCGTGGAGGGGCCTGCCCCCTCCCCTTTGATATCAGGTATCCCATGGTGATTTTCTATTATGCACTTGAGCATTGTGTAGTGAGGAGAGTTCTTGTCCACAAACTGATGGTGATGGACCTCACCCACATAGATCAGGAAAATTTTTGTGAGGGAATCAATTTTCTTTTCCACAACGTTGTTTTTGTCTCGCTACTCCTGCAGTGCCAGAGCCAACATAGTCTTAGTTTTCCAATGGAGCTCAATGGCTCTGTTGAAGATGTTTTCCCTCGCCCTAGTTAGTCCTGGATCCAGGATCCAATTTATGGCGTCATCAACCTCGTCCGTCGAAACTCGCTGTCGAACATTCCTAGCTCAGTCTTCCAACTTGAGGATGTGGGATTTGGATTCCTGCGTGATGATGTTCTCGTACATAATGGCAGCATTGCACGCGATGATATTTTCTCTTGTTGTTGGAGGTATGTTAGGGGAGGACCATCGTGAGCCACGACCATAGCCTCTATTACCAGGGGTAGGAGCAACAGAGCTTCATGGAGGCATTATACTGGGGGTATGGGGATAAGAGTATTGCATGGAAAGAAGTGCAGGGAGCAGGGCTAAGCGGGAATGGAGGGCAGATTACTGCCATGCTGAGAGGCAGGGCTGAGCCTTATCGAGCAGGGGGGAGGAAGGCACTTGGGAGAAATATCACAGGAGAATGTGATAGAGAGGCTGGAGGCCAAGTTTACATAGGCCGCGGGTAGGTTAGGATTATTAGAAAGCGGTGGAATGGGAATGATGAGACAACACGTGCTAGTCAGAAGGTAGTTAAGGGGATAGGGTTGCATGGTGATGGATTGGCCCCAAGGGTGGCAGACATCATAATACGTGGAGCCCGAGGTACTGCCTCTGATGTGAAGAAGGAAATTTGATGATGGGATCATGAGGCATTCGAGGGAGGATCCGCCGACGATCGGTCCAAGTTGTACCAGACCGACCTCTTTGTCCTCATGATGATGGTGCACTTTGATTTAACTGTGGATTGCACAAGATCATCCCACACTTGGGAAGTGTAGATGTTGATTTTTAATATTATTTGATTGTTTGCATTAGATTCATTGACTTCAGTGTAGATGTTTTCTAATATTATTTATTTGAGTGCATTAGATTCATTTTTTTCTTTGTATATGATGATTTCTGATTTGATGTAACTCAATGTATGATGGTACATTAACTTAAAGTGATTGGATTAAAAATGTGCATTGATTTCAATGTAAGCACAAAAAAAATGATTGATAATTTGCATTGATTTTTGTGTTATAGTAATTAAACCTATTAATATTGGAGAGCAAGAGAGACAAGGTATGATATTTGCTACAACAGTTCGAGTTAAAGAATTGAATGGTTTACAATATCAAATATCATTTTCATATAATATATATGAAAAGATAGAAAAAATAACAAATAATGTAAAGATTTTGTAAATCTGTCCACTCATTTTAAAAATAAATAAAATTACATTATTTCTTGACTTTTGCAAAACAAACTATAGTTAAGAAAATTTATCAAAATATTTAGAAGGAAATAAATTATTTCAAACATTAGAAATGAAACAAATGATTTCAAGAGTAATCTTGCTGCAGTAAAATATTAAAACTACTCTTCAAAATATATTTAGTAATACCTAAAGGGACACTATTAAGTATTATTATTTGTCAAAAGTTGTGATACCTCAAATTAAATGAAATATATGTGCAATATCAATCCTCTTGCTAACTATTGACAATATTGTCTCATTTCTTCATCACTAACTAATTACTCATAGACAATTACATACACATATAGAAATATAACACAACAATTGTAACATTCACAAACATTACCATCCAAATCCAAACACATAAACACACAGACCACTCAAAGCATCCAAGGGCAGACACAAGCAACAACAAAAAAAAAAAATTTAAGAAGAGAATGATACAGTCATGTCAAACAAATAAAACCTAATGTAAAATCCAAAGTATGAAGTTTTTCTCAAACATATACATAATAATGATAATCTAAAAATGTGTCATTATTGCCCTTAATTGGAACTAGCCTAGATCCATCTACCTTCATATCTATCATGCCCGAAGAGGGATCAAATCCCTTGAGGTGTAAACCTTTCCTCAAATTACACACTCCAAAAAGAAGGTTTGCACCTTGAGGAAATTGATCCCTTTAGGGGCATGGTAGATCCATAGTTAGATGGATCTTATATAGATATGTACAGAGCATTGGGTAGTGTAGTGTATTGAGTAGTGTTGAGTTGATATAAGTGTAGGTGGAAAAAAAGAAAATTTTTTATATGTAATTTTTTTTTTTAAGAAAGTGTTGTAATTTTTAACAATATGAATTTTACAAATTAGATTAAATTTGACATTTCTATTACCAGTCTAGATCGATATTATTTCTGGATCTACCAAGTTCCTAGAAGGATCAAATCTCTTTTTAATTTAAAATATGTTTGATCCCTCTCAGCTTTGTAGATCCCCAATTAAGATGGATCTGGCTAGTTTAATCTCCCTCTTTAAATAGACTATATTCCACATGAATACTATTAATCAATTTTATTTTTATTTTTATTTTATTTTATAGGTTTTTTTTTTTTTTTTAAACCTAGTTTAAATGTGTACATTAATATTTTTATTTAATTTAATTTTATGTAATTTGACTTAGTCAAAATGTTAAACATTAAGTTACAACATCTCTACCATACTAAGTTGGATAGCGCCCCTCAACACTATACTTTATGATTGTCATTCAATAATTTATTTACCTACTCAAAATTTATAATTTCCAATATTATTTTAATAAATTATTATATTTTTGTTTTGTAAATAAATTTAAATCAATAACAAAAATAAATATGTAATAGTTGGACTTAGTTTTTCTATGTTATTTTAAATTATACATTTGACTTTTTAAGTTAAACATGGTTAACAAGTATGTTAATCAAATTATGAACAAGATTTATTTCTTTTGAATAAAGATTAATTTATGGTGTGGTTTCCATAAACTGATGGTAAAAGTTTCCAAGATACCAGAGAAGTTAGATTAAAGCAGTTATTTGACATTTACCTTTCCTTTAGGGATAAAAATAAAATCCTAGAGAGGAAAAGGGGTTCTGTGCAAAAGAAAAGGAATAACTAGAGGTTTGTAAGGTGAGAGTGTCTAGAGCTAGTATGAACCAGTGGAACCCTGCTACCTGATATTGGAAGAGAGGCTGGACGGAGGTCTTGCGGTCTACCTCCAAAAGAACTTCTACTCAATCCTACTCTGGTGAGGAGCACAAGGGGAGCTGAGGATGTAATTTCCTCTCTCATGGTTGGGAGGATGCCATCAACTATACTTATCTGAGATAAGTATTATAAAAACAAAATATAGGATGGAATAAAATGTTCTTATTATGCATTGATAAATATGTTAATCTTTGTAAGTAGGTTCTGTGTAATGTGAAATTTGAATGCAGAAAAGTAGAAGTTATTCTTTTCTACAGGATTATTGACTAGGCTAATTAAGTTAGGTCAAATACTTAGTTTTATGATCGCTGTATAAATTCCCTAGAAAAATTATGAAGTTTATTAAGTCAAGAAAAAAGACACCTTTATATGCATAAAGAAAACTCAAGATTTAAATATAACTAATAGTGGAAAAACAACTTGGCACTCTGTAGCAAACAGATGAGTGGATGGCACAGTTAGTCCATCCAGGGAAGAATCCCCTGTTAGGACAGTTTGTCTTGTAAAGAACTAGAACAAAATTACATAGACAAAGCGTTGAGAAATAAACCCCTTTTTAAATGATGGTCCAGACATCTAAGAAACTTATTTGAAGAAAAGGAAATACCGAACCTAAATAAAAACTGAACAGGTACTAAAATTATAACGTTGATGCACATTGAAATTACAAAAAAGTACAAGAATAATAACATTACAACGAATGATAAATTCTGTAGAATAAAAGACATAAGAAATAAAGAGAGAATTCTTTAAACAGTGAACCCTCATGAGGAGGTAAAAACCCTTGTTAGGGATAACATAAGTATAATCTGTAAATTTCCATCGCAGAGAGAGTAGGCACGAGCGTGAGCGCTCTGCCAGGACTTCACTATATTCAACATTCTAAGTAAAGATATTGCATGTATATAAAGAAATGTAAAATTTCACAAAAATTTAATAATGGTGAGAAGAACCAAGAACTAGGATTTAGAATTACATACAGCCCGCGAGGGAGTGACAAGACATTAACCTTAGTAGAATCGAAAAAAATATGGCTATAATCAATATGTAAATGTAAATACACTCGCAGATCTATCAAAGAAAGAACCTGAAAATTGGAGCAGAGCCGGAATATATATCAATTACAACCCATTTCCAAAAGAATAGAAGTTTGTTGTTCAGTAATGTACTCAGATCAAGCAAAAACCAATTGTTTATTATAAGTTATAGTAAGGCCCTCAAAGGGCTAAAAACCCTCATAGTAAATAAGAGTGTTATGGCTCACATGAGAAAAGACTGATAGCATAATATTCAGCTAAAAACATAGAGAACATTTCCAATTAGGGTGAGGGTCTAAGACATCTACGAGAAGACAACCCAAGGATTCCCATAGTACCTGGAAAAATGGACGAGGGGTTACTATCGGGTAGACAACATACTAACTAGAGTTGTTGGTGAGACTTAGGGTTCGAAGATATACCTACAGAACATAGAGAAAACAGAAAACAGTGAGAATCGAATGACAAATCCCCGAATAGATTTTAGTCAAGGAAAAAGAATTTATTCAAGCTTAAACTGAACCAAAGATTACCTCACAGTAGAAAAGGGTTCGAATTTGAAGGCCTAGAAAGAAAACCAAAGAGAGATGTGAGGATGAGAATACAAATATAAGCATAAACCAATTTAGAAGACAGAGAAGTGGGGAAAAATCCTTACCTATTCTAGTCGTGCTGGAGATGGGCAGCTATCGTCTGGTTGAAGACAAATCCAAAGATTTTCCAAAGGTTCCATGAAGAACTGATATGGTATTTAGGGTGCAGCCTTTTCCAAACAACATATGTTAGAAAAAGTAGGAGCTCTGTGTTCTTCTCTAAGAAGAAAAAATTGCATGAGAGCAACAATAACCCAACAAGCAATAGAACACAATGCCGAAAGAGTCTATAGCTGAAATATGAACAATACCTCCATGTTCAAATTGAGAGCAAACAACATAGGAACGAATCACAAGCAGAAGTTTCCTAGCTCGGCAATATCGCAACGACGGTGAATGGAGAAAGTTGTTTGGGTTTGGGGTTAGGGTATTACCGTAACCATCCTTGCCCTCATCACAATCGTCTGATCAATAAACCATCAAGGGTGGAGAACAACCCAGATGTACAACAATTGAAAGATCACAATACCTGATGCCACGGAGAATCAATCCAAATTTTAATAATCCATAAACCATAATTGAATGGTACAACTTAAAATCTTGGTGCCACATACTAAGAGCTACGGCCAAATGGCATTTAATCATTCCAACTATCAAGCATAATAATCTCCACACCATAATCAAATTAGAATCTAAGGATTATGAAATGCCACACTCTATGGTAGTTTGCAAAAGTTTTTATATATATGTTGTGAAACAGAACTTTAAAGTTATGTTAATAGTTTGATATAGTTGGTACAGTATAGGTAGAGTAATGTTAAATCAATTCTTAACCTCATGCTTTAATAAAGTTAAATGATATATGGAATGTTGGTAAAAGTAATTTTTTTTTTTCATTTATGGTAAGTTAAAATGTTTTACATGGTAAGACGTTACTAGTGGTATCAGAGCAGCTTTCACACGCTAGGACCCGGATGGGTCACCTAAATAAAATTGTTTGTGTATAAATTGTGCACAGAAATAGGAAGAAGGGATTGGCATAGTACAATGAGGAGGGGGTCTATATATGAAGCTCCTAGGACTACAAGGGAAGCTCACCCCCATCTAACCCATATATGAAGCTACAAATGTGGGTGAAATTGAGCGTGGATCAACATCAACAAACTAGCATATTACTCAAGGAACATCAAAGGAAAAAAAGTAGACTTTTGGATACGGTGCAACAATTACAAGAAGAAATGGTTCGAGTAAGAAGTGATAATGAGAGGTTGATGCGAGAACAAGAGAGGATTCTTAAAAGCCTCTCAGATAGACATAATCAAGGGACAACTCAACCAAGCCCAAAAAGAGACACCCAAGAAGAGGGTGAATAATGACAACAAGCTAATGATAAGCTGAAAGGTAGCCATACCCAAAGAAGCAATAAAAATAAGACTTATAATGAATCAGAGACAGGAAATTTCTTAGACCAGCAAGAGATGAAAAAACAGAAAGTGGAGCTGCAAGGTGAATTCTGGAAAATTAAACCTCCTACATTTGATGGAGAGGCCGAAGAGGTATTAGAAGCATGGATAATTAAAATGAATAAATATTTTCAAGTATATGAATACAATAGAAAATTGAAAGCTCGCTTGGCTATTTATCAACCGCGGGAAAAAGCCACATTATGGTGGGAGGAAGTTAAAAATGTGTGAGGAATCGAGGATGAGAATGTGACTTGGGACGAGTTCCAGCAGTATTTTAAAGACATATACTTAACCGAGTGCTTTTACGATGAAAAGTCTCGAGAATTTCACGATTTGAGATTGGGACAACTGTCAATGGATGAATTCATAACCAAATTTACCTCCTTATTAAGCTAGATGTGCCATATCTAAGAGATGTGTTAGCCCCCCTATGAAATTTTTGACAAGCAAATAGGGGGCTAAATCATTGTTGAGTCTTCAAGGAATGCCTTTCCCCTGAAAACAAAGTCTCCTTGAAGCCTCTTTCTGTCTTTTATCCTTTGATAGTATTCCCTCTGCTGATCTCCCTTATAGAGCCTCTCTGCTGTGAAGAAATGCCCAAAGGCCCCCTTTTTCCCTCTTATTTCCCCTCATTTAAGCCTCTGTTTATCCCCCCTTGTCTCCCCTTCTATTTCCCTTCTTACCCTTCAAATCCCCCCAAAATCCCCTTTAATTTCTTCCCCTACCCTTTGTTTTCCCTTTTCTCCCCCTTCTCCCTCTATCGTTTCCCACTTCCGCCTTCAAAATCCATTTAAAAGGGCTAAAAACCCATATTCCGACCTTAATATAGGCCCTAGCCCCTTTCCCGTTAAGCCCCTTCAACCACTTCCCCACATGTGCCCCGGCGCTGGGACCAAGCGCTTAAGTCCCGAGCGCCAATCGCAATCAGAACCATCGGCGGGATGGCAAAATCCTTTGTAACACTGAAAAAACCCGATGCGATTGTTTTATTACGATAAGTCCCGCGACCTGTTCCGCACCGTTTATCTGGACCCGATATCAACGGCCAGCGCTTAATCGCAAGCCTCCTCCCAATCGCAATCGCAACGCTCAGTATGCATCCCCCGATTGCGAACCTCCGATTACATCTCCACCGTTGATCTCCCCCGCTGATCCGACGGCCATCGCACTTCCCTTTTCCCCCGATCGCAAGTCTTTCCTCCCGTGCTCCGATTCAATCACAACCGTCCATTCTCCCCGCGATCGGACGGCCAGCGCTCAATCGCATTCCCCCCCGATCGCCGATCGCAAGTTCTTCTCTCTGTCTCCCGATTGAATCTCCGTCGTCCGTTTCTTCCCTGATCTGACGGTCATCGCTTGATCGCTGCCCCATTCTCAATCGCAATCGGAACTTTCAAGAGGTGTGTTGCGATTGATGATCGCTCCCACCTCCGATTGCGATGGTGCGATTGCATCTCCGCCATCCGTCTGCTCCCGGATCCGACGGTTCTCGTTTAATCGCCCTCCGCCTCCGTTGGGTCCCACCTCGTACGATCTTCCTACCGCATTTCATTACATTCCATGCATTTTCTTTGTATTTCCTCCATTATTCAAACCTTTGTGTTTTACATTAAGGTTCAGTGAATCGCCCTCCACCATGGCCGGGTCCCGCTTCCACGGCTCCGCACCACTGTGTCCGTTGTTTCCACTGTTTCTTCACCATTCCGCCACCGCTCCTCCGCCCGCGCACCAATTCCTCCACCACCACTACCCGGGCTTGTGATAGTTTATTGCATCATGCAGGTAGTACAGAGAGGCCTTTTCAGCCGGCCAGCAGATCAGCAGAAAGGATTCAAAGGGGTTAATGACTGTTGATTGACATAATAAACGATTAACCCCGCATTCAAAGGCTTAAGGCACTGTTTGAAGACCAATGAGCGCACCAGCAATGCCATTACTGCGCTACCTAACAGCAGGACATGTTTCCTCCAGAAGTACACCTTCCCGCAGCGTCCTCCATGTTTCTCGAGCCCAGGAAAGTCAAGAACACCGACAGAGCTTCTTAAAAGATAGTCAGGCGGCATTAAAAAAGCATGGAGGGCCTTGCAGACTTCCATCCAGTTCATTTATTCAGAATGGCAGCACAGAGTTCCGGACAGCCGAGGGATGCCAAAAGAAATATCCGAGGTCAATCGGCCTGACAGAGGCTTCCCTAGCCGGCCTACAGAGTACCTACAGCACTGCAAAAAGCCATTAAGCAGTATGGGCGTGAACGCTTCCGCCTTACTGTCTTAATGAGTCTCAATTATTTGTATATCCTACCACTGCTTCTTCCTCTCCCCCTATAAAAGATCCCCGAGAGCATAATGTAAAGGTTGTTGTTGGAATTATCAGTGAACTGCAAGCATTTTGTCCCAAGCCAAGTTTCCTGTGTAATAGTGGTATGATAGGCTGAGGAATAGGATGTATTCAGGCTGAATGTAAAAGCTTTGGGCAGTGATGTACCTGATTGGTGTTGTGTTTAACATGATAAGCAGTTTTCATTGGATCCTGATCTACAGCAGTTGGTGATGTTCTTCTTATCTCTGTGTTTATTTCCATTTCATTTCATGTTCTTCTGACTGACATCTGAACGCATGATATAAGATTTACCCTTGTTAGGTACCTTATATCCCAGCTCTCTTAGTCTTGAATATTTTCTGCTCATATGTGTGTCTGAATATTGATTTTAGTTGACTAAACCAGTGTAGTGGATGATTATTGCCTACTCTCTGATGTGCAAGTTGGTAAAATCAGTGTTCAGATGTTTTTGTTAAGATTTAACTGAAAGAGGTTAGGAACATTGGGAGGTGTAAAGCCTGTCGTTGCCTCTTCATAACCTTCCCTTCCATATAAACCTTTTCAAGATCCCTTGTGTTGCCTATGGTTTTGTCCAAGCAGGCCTGGAGTTAAATGACCTCTGGCCTGATCTATAGACAGAATCAGATGGCTTTCCATCTTTCATTCTCATCACTTAGTGTTCCATCCCACCAATCAGTCTTTGAGATCCAAATGCTCTAGATGACTAGCCCAATTGAAGCTTACACATTGAACATAAGTAAATCCTTTCTTGACTCCATTGCCCAATGGCCTTGATGTTCCCTGAGTTATCTATCTTTGTCTAGCTTCCTTCTTTACCCATCCTTGTCTTATGATGAAACCTTCCTTCCTGATTCTCAACAACCAAACTCAAAAAATCAAACAAACGACCTTGAGCCTATAACTAGCCTAAAATCATAATTGAGAACCTTACAGACATATATCCTTTGATAATCATTGAGAGATCCCTCTCTAGACCTAGGAGGGCTAGATCCTAAGGTCTGAAAGTGGTTCTATGTTGTCTCATCTTTTGGTCTCTGTCAACCTGGCCAAAACATGGGAACCCCAACATAATGGCGACCATACTGGGGACTTCTGAGTGCTCCTCATTTCAAACAACCTCAGAAACTTAGAACTCTGGCTAGGTTGACGGTAAGTCGCACCTTTGACGGTGAGCACTGTGGTGGACAGTGTACCCTAGAATCATCCTAAACCCTCCGCCTGGCGACTCCATTGTTCCTAAACATTAAAGACTCCACTGGTGATCAGTAGGCCTGCTGATTATCTCGGTTTCACATCAGACTCCACTGGGAGACCAGTCCCAAGCATAATGAAAACTCCACTGGGAGATCAGTTCCCAGGACAATATTAACCGCAGTAGAAATAACAAGTAGGGCTAAGCTGCTTGGCTTATAAACAGCACTCTGGCTTACAGAACCATTCATACAAGAGCTTTCCCTGATCCAAACCCACCTGAAACAGTTGATAATCCTGAGAGAATCCTTAAAAGAACACCTGTGAGTAGGAGATCAACTATTTCCGGCAACATTCATAGAGCCAATTCCGCACCAGAAGATCTTGCAGCTCTATTAGACCCTTTCTTCGACCTAGGCCTCCAAAACAGATTACCTAGAACTAGGTCTTTCAGTGTTTCTGACCAGCCGGACACTAGGGACAGCGAAACCCCTCCTTCCACACCACCTGATCTCCACTTTCTCCAAAACTTGGGGCTTTCTCACCCTAGATCGGCTCAACAGACTTCTGCTAGCCATACCATCCCTGTCATCCAACTACCAACTGCTCAAGCCAACCCTATACCTCAGCAGAACATCATCATGGCAGCCTGGTATGCACCTCTAGTTTTGCCTCAGCCTCTACTGCCCTTACCAAATGATTATCAGTCAAAAATCCCACACTTCCCTGCTAAAGAGCCTACAACAACGCAACAACATGTAGATAAAATGGAGGACTCTTTTGACTATATGGAAATTGATGATGAAACAATCAAAATGAGAATTTTTGCGCAGAGCCTGGGGGGAGAGGTTAAGAAGTGGTTTAAGAACCTACCTGCTGGTAGTATCCAAGATCTCCCTGCTTTATACCATACTTTCATCAACAAATGGGAAACTAGAGCAAACCCTCGCCAGCTCCTAGCAGAATACATGTCCCTTAAGAGGAACGTGGGGGAAAGCATTCATGATTACACCACTAGATTCAACAGTATTTACAACGCCCTTCCTCCACACATGAAACCTCCACAAGGTATGGCCCTGGCCAAATATCCTGATGGATTTGATGCTGACATGGCCTATGAGCTTAGAGATAAAGAATATACCACGTTGGAGGATATGCAGAAAGGGGCAGTAAACATAGAGGAAAATTTGATTGAAAAAAGGGCCAAACTGAAAGCTGAGAAGAGAGTAACATACAAGGATGACACTATAGCCTCCACTTCAGATCCTAATATTGACAGATTGTCTAAGAATTTGGATAAGCTATGCCAAGTGGTCGAAAATATGGCTATCACTCAGAACAGGAACCAAAATCAAAACCAAAATCAGAACTTCAGAAGAAACAACAACACTCCCAACAGACAGAAAGAGTCATATCAGCAAGTCATTCCCCTGTTCCAAAACTTTCTTGATGAGGATGAGGGAATCATAGAAGAGTCTGAAGGGAATGTGATAAACATGTTTGAAACAGAGGACTCAATCCTAAACTATGATTCAGAAGAGGACCAACCCTCAACCTCTTATGGGGAGGAGGAATGGCTTGAATCTGAGGATTATAGGTTGGGATTCGAAAATGCCATGTTACAGGTCAGAGAACAATATGAGCTCAAGAGTAAAAAGAACCAAGACACTTCCAAACCTCAAACTCCTGAGGTAACCATCAAAAAGAGGCCTGAAAAATCTTCTAAAGTAACTGCCGTGAACAAAAATTCAACGGCCAAGAGTTCTGAGAGTAACAAAGAAAAGGACAACCGAAACAATGAAAAACAAAGTCAACCAACCAGTAGCACTAGCACCTCAATTAGTGCTCCTGAAAAAACTATTCCTACACATGTACATAATGAGAAAACACAAACTGATTCAGCTACTAAGGTAGTTGCAAATAAAACAGAGTTGAATACTTCCAAGAGTCAATCCACTTTCAGTTTAGAAAGTGAGATTGCAAAAATCAAAATCTCTGTACCATTATCTGAGATGGCCTCTCATGATGTATATAAGCGCCAGATTTTGAAGGCATTAAATCTGAGTATAAATAATGACACTGTAAATTTGAGCGATGATCAGCCTGCCCTCTTATTCGGTCCCAAGATTGAGGGGAAATTTCAGGAGGGGGTAGTTCCACCTTTTTATATCAGTCTTAACATTCATGACAAGATCCTCCATAATGCCATGCATGACTCTGGTGCATCACACAATATAATGCCTAAGGTAGTCATGGAGAAGCTAGGCCTAGAAATTACCAGACCTTACAAAGACTTATACTCTTTCGACTCTAGTAGAGTAAAATGCCTAGGCCTCATCAAAGACTTATGTGTAAGCTTAACTCAAATTCCTGCGAAATGTATGGTCATGGATGTAGTGGTGGCAGACGTGCCACCCAAGTGTGGCATGCTGTTGTCAAGATCATGGGGAGCCAAGCTGCAAGGCACCATGCAGATGGATGGCTCATATGCCACTATCCCTATATTTGGCCAATCAAGAAGGCTGTATAGAGAGTCCCAAATGAAATTCCTAGTCAGTAGCCCCGAGAAACCTGAAAATTCACCATTATACTCTGTGCATACCGATCTTGACTCCTTCATTTTTTGTAACGATGAATCCTTAGAAGAGCCAGAGTCCCAGAGTAGGCATACGAATGAGAACACCGAGCCTATGGACCTCCACATAATGGCCACTCTGGAATAATATGATCAGGAAAACCATGGACAACGCACTGAAAACAAAGAGGAAGTCAGCAATGAAGCCTGTAGAATCTGTGGTGAACCTCTCACTCCAAGTGAAACAGAAACAGAACAAGAACAGCCGGCCAACCACCTCCCTGACATCCACGGCCTCTATGAACAACAGGACATCTTACAATCTAGTACAGATCTCCCGACTCAACCTGATGGCGAACCCAGCTGTAAGGAAGAAAGTGAAGTGGAAGTAAACAAAGAACCCCTGTGGGAAATTAACTTTGATGGGTCCTGTACTAGACAAAGCGCTGGAGCGGGAGTGTGGCTGCGTAACACCAAAAATGACCACACGGAGAACCACGCTGTCAACCTGCATTTCAAATGCACGAACAACATTGCAGAATATGAGGCTCTAATCTTGGGTTTAAATCTGTTGAAAAAATTAGGAGCCCGTAGAATAGTCGTGAGAGGAGACTCTGAGTTAGTAATCAAGCAGATGAATGGTGAGTATTCGGCAAAACACCCCAGGCTTAGGGCATATAGGAACGATACTCTAGATTTGCTGAAAACGTTCATTGAATATGATTTAGTATTCATTCCTAGGGGTAAAAACGCTATTGCAAATGGACTAGCCTGCCTAGCTAGCTCTTATCCTAAGGCCCCAGTTGACCAACGAATCATCATTCAGACTAAATTCAGACCTGCAGTGCCAGACAATGAAAAATACTGGCAGGTCTTTGAAGGAGACAAACAGATTGAAGATTTCCTAATGGGCAGAAATGAGTTCGAATTTTCTGATTCAGACTCAAAATCTGATGACAGCTGCCCAAGTGAGGATTCCCCAGATGAACTAGAAACACCTTGTAGCATGGAAATAAACTCTTTTTCTGAAGAAACTGGGGATTCAGCCATAAAACGTGAAAACGCAGATAGAGAAGAAATGGAGGTGCTGCAAGCCAAAGACAAGAACATACCAAGAGGCTTAGCACCCTTAGAGGATCTCTTTGATTTTGATGATGTTGCAAAGAAGCCCACAATAGAACATGCAGAATCAGATGTAGAAGAATGCAACATAGGTACTGAAGACAAACCCAAAATGATAAAATTGGCTAAGTCTATACCTGCAGACATGAAGAAAAGATACATTGACTTGTTTAAGGAATTCATTGATGTGTTTGCATGGAGCTATGAAGACTTAAAGGCCTATGACACCAACATATACAACATAAGATACCACTGAAGGAAAATCAGAAACCTTTCAGACAAAAACTCTGTAGAATTAATCCAAAACAATTGCCTGCAGTAGAAAAGGAAATTAAGAAAATGTATGATGCAGGCATTATAGTCCCTGTAAGGTTTTCTGATTGGGTGTCGAACTTAGTGGCTGTAAGGAAGAAAACAGGGGAGATTAGACTGTGCATAGACTTCAGAAACCTCAATAGAGCCTCCCTGAAAGATAACTACCCCTTGCCTAGAATGGAACATATCTTACAGAAGGTAGTGGGCTCTAAAAGAATCTCCTTTCTTGATGGTTTTTCAGGATACAACCAGGTTATGGTACTCCCAAAAGATCAACTCAAAACAGCTTTTACCACTCCATGGGGCACCTTCATGTATGTGAAAATGCCTTTTGGATTGATGAATGCTAGAGCTACCTTCCAGAGAGCAATGGATATTGCTTTCTCAGATGAGATTGGACACTTTATAGTTATCTACTTGGATGACTTAACTGTTTTTTCTAGAACAGAGGAAGAACACTTAAAACATCTGAGGAAAGTTTTTGAAAAATGTAGAAGGTACGGTCTGTCCCTAAATCCTAAGAAGACTGTTTTTGGGCTGCAAGAAGGTAAGCTTCTTGGCCACATCATATCTGAGAAAGGGATTAGGATAGACCCCCAGCGAGTTGAGGGAATACTTCAAATTACACACCCAAGAAACATCAAGGAGCTACAGTCCTTCATTGGGAAAATCAATTTTCTTAGAAGATTTATCCCCAACCTCGCTGAGCATCTTAGGAAAATGACTGAAATGCTAAAGAAAGATGCAGGAATCAAGTGGACTGTTGAAGCCAAAAAATCTTTTGAGTCAGTAAAGCTCGCACTCACCCAAGCCACTGTCCTTATCAGCCCTGACTTCTCAAAAGATTTTCTGATCTTTTCATTTGCCTCCCCACACACCATAGCAGCAGTTTTGCTGCAGAAAAATGCGGAAGGTAAGGAACAGCCTATTGCCTTCTTCAGTAAAGCCCTGAGAGATGCACCCTTAAAGTACAACATCATGGAAAAGCAGGCCTATGCCCTGATTAAGGCCTTGAAATATTTTAGGGTGTACATTCTGCATTCTCACACCATTGCCTATGTGCCAAATATAGTGGTCAAAGATATCTTGTCCCAAGACCCAGATGGGAAAAGGGGCAAATGGATTGCTGCAATTTTAGAATATGACATTGAGATCAAACCCACCAAGTTGATCAAAGGTCAGGGCCTGGCCCAATTGATGGCTGAGTCTAATCTACATGCCCTTGATATTAACATGATGAATGCCCTGGATGAGCACGAAGGATTGCCCCATCAAACTGTTGAGGAGCAGTTTCAGAACTCTCCTTGGTATGCTGACATCCTTTACGTGCTCACACACCTCAATGCCCCTCCGGAACTGTCCAAAACAAAGGCCAGATTCATAAAACTCAAAGCTAGAAATTACTGCATTATGAATGAGAGTCTATATTGGAAAAATCCAAATGGTCTTTTGCTGAAATGTTTGCCTGAAACTGAAGCCGAAAGAATTAAACAAGAATTCCATGCTGGGGAGTGTGGAGGCCACCTGAGTTGGAAGGCCACTGCAAATAAGATACTCAGGGCTGGGTACTATTGGCCTACACTCTTTAGTGATGTCCATAAAATGATTCTTTCCTGCCACAAATGCCAAATCTTTGAGGGAAAAAGAAAGCTCCTTCCCCTCCCTCTGCAACCTATCACCATAGAAGGACCCTTCATGCAATGGGGCTTAGACTTCATTGGAGAAATCCACCCCTCTTCTTCTGGGCAACACAAATGGATCCTGACTGCTACTGATTACTTCACTAAGTGGATTGAAGCCATACCCACTAGGAATGCCACTGATTCAGTCATCATTAGGTTCCTAGAGGACTTTATCTTATCTCGGTTTGGCTGCCCAAGGAAAATAATCACTGACAACGCTGCTGCTTTCGGGTCCAAAAGAATGACTGATTTCTGTCATAGGTACGTAATTTCACTTGGGCATTCAACTGCCTATTACCCCCAGGGTAATGGCCTAGCTGAATCATCAAATAAAAGCCTGGTTACAATCATTAAGAAGCTGCTGGAAGAGAACAAAAGGTCTTGGCATAAAAAGTTGATACATGCCCTATGGGCAGACAGGCTCACTACGAAGAAATCTATTGGCACATCACCCTTCCAGTTGGTTTATGGGACAGAAGCAGTTTTTCCTACTAGCCTTGGGATACCAGTGGTAAAGCTTATTCAAGAAATCCAATCAGAAGAAGACATCATGATGAGGAGAATTAATGAATCAATCCATTTGCAGCAAACAAGAGAGCAAGTTTATGACAGAGCTGTCAGAGTACAGGAAAGCATGAAGAGACAGTTTGACAAAAGAACCAAAGCAGCAAATTTCAAGGTTGGGGACAAAGTTCTGAGATGGGATTCAAGAAGAGAGGATAAAGGCAAACATGGCAAATTCGACAGCTTGTGGCAAGGTCCATTCATCATTCAAGCCACCGTGGGTCCTAATGCATTCTTCTTACAAGAACTTGATGGTACAGAGCTGTTTGGGGGTCCTGTCAATGGCAGGATGCTCAAACACTATTTCTGCTAATTTTCCATTTCCAGTTTCACCTCCATTGTATATACCATTGCAAATTTTCATTTTCAGCAAAAAAGGAGAAGAAAATGTCCCAAAAAACAGAATGAGAAGAGAGGTTCAGACATGCTCAAAACATGAACCTCTGAGGCAAAAGGATTGGCTCTAATAAACTCAAAATCTGAGCCAAAGGGAAGAAGAATAGATGGTCCTTACAAGCTCAAAATCTGGATCAGCAAAGAAAGAACATCCAGCTCTAATACGCCCAAAACCAGAGCTGGAACAAAGGAAAGAAGTGACTCAAATATGCTCAAAACCTGAGTCACAAGAGAGAAAGAAGGATGTGTCACAGTTGCAGAATTCCATGCCTTCTCAGTTTCGTTTTCTTCAAGTTTCTGCCCAGCAAGTCAGACAGTCTAATCCTGGCTTGGCTGTGTTTAAATTTCCTGTCTTAGAATGTAGGTGAAGAAACCTGTTGGACAGTTTAATCCCAACGAGTAGTAGTTTAGGTAGAGAATCATATGAGGCCAACAGTCTAATCTGGCCTCATGGAGCAATAAGGGTAGAATTAGAATAGGTTTATTTTTGTTTTGCAAAATAAAATGTGAAGACTCTGCTAGCTCAGATGCACCCAAGGGAAAATTGTTAGAACTCTAGTTTGGGTAGGTAGATTGGTTGGGAAAGTGTTTCTGCTGATTTGTGTATCTAATATATTGTGGCAGCTAATCTAAAGAAAGAAGAAAAGATGGCTTATAGCAGCAGGCATCTGGCCTACACCAAGAGATCGATTCCTGAATTCTTGACTCCTTCAAGAAGAAGCCATCCCCATGTGGAGCCACTGTTAACCCCCCTATGAAATTTTTGACAAGAAAATAGGGGGCTAAATCATTGTTGAGTCTTCAAGGAATGCCTTTCCCCTGAAAACACAGTCTCCTTGAAGCCTCTTTGTGTCTTTTATCCTTTGATAGTATTCCCTCTGCTGATCTCCCTTATAGAGCCTCTCTGCTGTGAAGAAATGCCCAAAGGCCCCCTTTTTCCCTCTTATTTCCCCTCATTTAAGCCTCTTTTTATTCCCCCTTGTCTCCCCTTCTATTTCCCTTCTTACCCTTCAAATCCCCCCAAAATCCCCTTTAATTTCTTCCCCTACCCTTTGTTTTCCCTTTTCTCCCCCTTCTCCCTCTATCGTTTCCCTCTTCTGCCTTCAAAATCCATTTAAAAGGGCTAAAAACCCATATTCCGATCTTGTTATAGGCCTAGCCCCTTTCCCGTTAAGCCCCTTCAACCACTTCCCCACATGTGCCCCGGCGCTGGGACCAAGCACTTAAGTCCCGAGCGCCAATCGCAATCGGAACCATCGGCGGGATGGCAAAATCCTTTGTAACACTGAAAAAACCCAATGCGATTGTTTTATTACGATAAGTCCCGCGACCTGTTCCGCACCGTTGATCTGGACCCGAGATCAACGGCCAGCGCTTAATCGCAAGCCTCCTCCCAATCGCAATCGCAACGCTCAGTATGCATCCCCCGATTGCGAACCTCCGATTACATCTCCACCGTTGATCTCCCCCGCTGATCCGACGGCCATCGCACTTCCCTTTTCCCCCGATCGCAAGTCTTTCCTCCCGTGCTCCAATTCAATCACAGCCGTCCATTCTCCCCGCGATCGGACGGCCAGCGCTCAATCGCATTCCCCCCCGATCGCCGATCGCAAGTTCTTCTCTCTGTCTCCCGATTGAATCTCCACCGCCCGTTTCTTCCCTGATCTGACGGTCATCGCTTGATCGCTGCCCCGTTCTCAATTGCAATCGGAACTTTCAAGAGGTGTGTTGCGATTGACGATTGCTCCCACCTCCGATTGCGATGGTGCGATTGCATCTCCGCCGTCCGTCTGCTCCCGGATCCGACGGTTCTCGTTTAATCGCCTTCCGCCACCGTTGGGTCCCACCTCGTACGATCTTCCTACCGCATTTCATTACATTCCATGCATTTTCTTTGTATTTCCTCTATTATTCAAACCTTTGTGTTTTACATTAAGGTTCAGTGAATCGCCCTCCACCATGGCCGGGTCCCGCTTCCACGGCTCCGCACCACTGTGTCCGTTGTTTCCACTGTTTCTTCACCATTCCGCCACCGTTCCTCCGCCCACGCAGCAATTCCTCCGCCACCACTACCCGGGCTTGTGACAGTTTATTGCATCATGCAGGTAGTACAGAGAGGCCTTTTCAGCCGGCCAGCAGATCAGCAGAAAGGATTCAAAGGGGTTAATGACTATTGATTGACATAATAAACGATTGACCCCACATTCAAAGGCTTAAGGCACTGTTTGAAGACCAATGAGCACACCAGCAACGCCATTACTGCGCTACCTGACAGCAGGACATGTTTCCTCCAGAAGTACACCTTCCCGCAGCGTCCTCCATGTTTCTCGAGCCCAGGAAAGTCAAGAACACCGACAGAGCTTCTTAAAAGATAGTCAGGCGGCATTAAAGAAGCATGGAGGGCCTTGCAGACTTCCATCCAGTTCATTTATTCAGAATGGCAGCACAGAGTTCCAGACAGCCGAGGGACGCCAAAAGAAATATCCGAGGTCAATCGGCCTGACAGAGGCTTCCCTAGTCGACCTACAGAGTACCTACAGCACTGCAGAAAGCCATTAAGCAGTATGGGCGTGAACGCTTCCGCCTTACTGTCTTAATGAGTCTCAATTATTTGTATATCCTACCACTGCTTCTTCCTCGCCCCCTATAAAAGATCCCCGAGAGCATAATGTAAAGGTTGTTGTTGGAATTATCAGTGAACTGCAAGCATTTTGTCCCGAGCCAAGTTTCCTGTGTAATAGTGGTATGATAGGCTGAGGAATAGGATGTATTCAGGCTGAATGTAAAAGCTTTGGGCAGTGATGTACCTGATTGGTGTTGTGTTTAACATGATAAGCAGTTTTCATTGGATCCTGATCTACAGCAGTTGGTGATGTTCTTCTTATCTTTGTGTTTATTTCCATTTCATTTCATGTTCTTCTGACTGACATCTGAATGCACGATATAAGATTTACCCTTGTTAGGTACCTTATATCCCAGCTCTCTCAGTCTTTAATGTTTTCTGCTCATTGTGTGTCTGAATATTGTTTTTAATTAACTAAACCAGTGTAGTGGATGATTATTTCCTGCTCTCTGATGTGCAAGTTAATAGAATCAGTGTTCGGATGTCTTTGTTAAGATTTAATTGAAGAGGTTAGGAACATTGGGAGGTGTAAAGCCTGTCGCTGCCTCTTCATAACCTGCCCTTCCAATACAAACCTTTTCAAGACCCCTTGTGTTGCCTATGGTTTTTTCCAAGCAGGCCTGGAGTTAAATGACCTCTGGCCTGATCTATAGACGGAATCAGATGGTTTTCCATCCTTCATTCTCATCCCTTAGTGTTCCATCTCACCAATCAGTCTTTGAGATCCAAATGCTCTAGATGACTAGCCCAATTGAAGCTTACACATTGAACATAAGTAAATCCTTTCTTGACTCCATTTCCCAATGGCCTTGATGTTCCCTGAGTTATCTATCTTTGTCTAGCTTCCTTCTTTACCCATCCTTGTCTTATGATGAAACCTTCCTTCCTAATTCTCAACAACCAAACTCAAACAATCAAACAAACGACCTTGAGCCTATAACTAGCCTAAAATCATAATTGAGAACCTTACAGACATATATCCTTTGATAATCATTGAGAGATCCCTCTCTAGACCTAGGAGGGCTAGATCCTAAGGTCTGAAAGTGGTTCTATGTTGTCTCATATTTTGGTCTCTGTCAACCTGGCCAAAACATGGAAACCCCAACAAGATGAAAAAGCGAAAGTACAACGATTCTTGAGTAGCCTACCTACTCATATGAATGAGAGAATCGAAATTGTGAATACAAAGACCATGGATGAGGTGATTCGAAAAGCACGTATGTTCTATCAGTAGTCCAAGGTAAAAGGAGAAGTTGGTAGGAATTGGTCGCCAAAGAAGGGGCGGAAAAGTATTTCAAATTTTAAAGGCAGTAGATATGGAAATTATAAGAATGTTGCAAGAAATACAACAAATAGACTGCAGGGAAGAAACCAACAGAAAACCAAGTGGCCAACAAAAGAATGACCCACTAAAGCATCCAGTAGATCAGATCATGGGAAAATCCAGAAGCTACCACTACAGTGTTGGGGATGCATGGAGGCACATTATTATAAGAACCATCCTTGCTGTGGGAAAAAAAAAACTTCAACTGATCTGCAAAAGGCATCCACGGTGGGGAACATGGCACGAAACATACCAAGAATCAACGTGACACTAGAGGATCAGCAAGTGGATTACCATCCGACCATGATAGAACTAGAAGGTAAGTTGTATTCCCAATTTGTTTCTATTTTGGTTGATCTTGGTGCTAGTTTAAGCTATGTAAATCCCCGGATAGTAGGAAAATGTGACTTGCAAAGCCAAAAATTTAAAAATCCCTGGATGGTACAATTGGCCACTGGGGCAAAGAGAAGAGTTAATGCTAAAGTTTCCAAATGTCCTCTAGAAGTTGGAAACCAGCACATAAAGGTTGAATTGAATATTAAATCTTTAGGCTCCTTTGATATATTACTGGGAATGGATTGGTTAGAAGTGCATTGGTTACTAGTAGACTGCAAAGAGAAAATAATTTATTTTAAGGCTGAAGATGGAACTCGCCAATAATTTCAAGGAATTAAGAAATCACTTCAGTTGCGTCCAATTATTGCATCTCAACTGGGAAAATGCATTAGAAAAGGATGTCAAATTTAAGTTGTTCAAGTGGGATTCGCTAATTCTGAAGATAAGACCCCTATGATGGAGAATATACTGGTGGTACAAGACTTTATGGATGTGTTTCTGAAAAGTATACTAGGACTACCTCCAAAGCGGGATATCGATATCACCATCAAATTAATGCCAGGGGCAGCACCGGTATCATGAACACCATATCAAATGAGTGTACATGATTTGACTGAGTTGAAAATTCAACGACAGGAATTGTTGGACAAGGGATATATTCATCCTAATGTGTCTCCCTGGAGGGCACCAGTGTTGTTCGTGAAAAATAAGGATGGTATGATGTGAATGCGTATGGATTACATACAGTTTAACAAATTAATTGTTAAGAAAAAATACCCACTGCCATGGATAGATGATCTTTTCGATCAGGTAAAAGGGGAAACTGTATTTTCGAAAATAGATCTAAGATCTGGGTATCATCAAATACGGATAAAAGATGAGGATATATTTAAAACATTCTTCCATACCCGATATAGGCATTATGAATTTGTGGTTTTACCGTTTGGGTTAACCAACGCACCATCAACATTCATGAGTTTAATGCATGGCATTTTTCATCCGTTCTTGGATAAATTTGTTTTAATCTTCATGGATGATATATTAATCTACTCGAGAAACATGGAGGAACATAAGGAACATTTTCAAATGGTATTAAAAATGTTGAGAGATCATCAACTTTATGCCAAATTCAATAAGTGTGATTTTTACAAAGAACAGATCCAATATTCAGGCGATGTTATTTCTGCTGAAGGTATAGCAGTAGACCCTAAAAAAATAAAGACTATTATGGAATGGAAAATACCCAAAAATGTGGCAGACATATGTTCTTTCATGGGATTGGCTAGATATTACCGTCGTTTTATCGAGGGGTTCTATAAAATTTCCTTTCCTATAACCTCGTTGTAGTGAAAAGGGCAAGTGTTTAAATGGACTAGCCAATGCAAAACTAACTTTGAACGGTTAAAACAACTGTTGACTACAACTCCCATATTAAAGGCATCTAATCCAAACAAGGAGTTTGAAGTTTGTACCAATGCTTGCAAGGAAGGAGTGGGAGAAGTGTTGTCACAAGACGGAAAAGTTGTGGCTTATGAATCTAGGAAGCTAAAATATTATGAACAATGATATTCCGCGTATGATCTAGAGTTGACTGCGGTAGTGTACGCACTCAAGGTATGGAGGCACTACCTATTGGGAAAAATATTTGTGTTAAAAACAGATCATATTAGCTTGACTATTTATTTTAAACAAGATGACTAGAATTCTCATCAAGCCAAGTGGAATGCATTCCTCAGGAAATTTGATTTCAAAATTCAGCACGTTAAAGGAAATTAAAACCATGTGTATGAACTCTACTTTAACCGGGTGGAATTTAACTTCCAGGAACATGTGAATGAGGTTGCGAAAAAGGATCCTGAATATCAATTTTGATGGAAGCAAACACAAGAAGCAGAAAATTAGAGAAAGCAATAAGAATATAAGATCAGTAATGAACAATTATTGACCTTTCGAGGAAAGATATACATTCCTAATCAAATGAGTTTAAAATAATTTATCTTAGATGAATATCACCGAAACTCTTATTCTAGACACCCTGGTTACCATAAAATGTTAACAACAATCAGAAAATATTTCTTTTGGCTTGGAATGTGTAAAAATATCGTTGAATACTTGACTAAATGTTTGGAATGTCAACAGGTCAAGGTGGAGCATCAACACCCAGCAGGTTTGTTACAACCTATTCCCATGCTAGAATGGAAGTGGGAAGATATGTCATTAGATTTTATTACAGGCTTACCAAGATCAAAGAGACACAATGACTCGATAATGGTGGTAGTTGATCGACTGAGCAAAGAAACTCAATTTATTCAAGTACATTCAAATTATAAAATCGTACGAATTGCTAATATCTTCATGAGGGAGGTGTTTAGATTACATGGCATTCCGAAAATAATCATCTCAGACAGAGATGTAAAGTTCACCTCAGCCTTTTGGAAGGCATTTTTCACCGGTCTAGGCACACAAATACAATTTAGTACCACATATCATCCACAGACGAATGGGAAGATTGAGCGGGTGAATCAAATTTTGGAGCACATGATACAGATCTATGTAATGCAACAGCCCATGAAGTGGGAATATTATTTGCACCTAGTATAATTTTCTTACAACAATTGATACTAGGAATCCCTCAAGATGAGTCCCTTTGAGGCATTATACGGTAGGCAATGTCGAATACCCATTAATTGAATCATCTTAGAAATCAAACTAATGCTTGGACCAGAAATGTTGGCCAAGATGGAGCAAGAAGTAAAGAAGATCCGACAAAATCTAAAAGTTGCCCAAGATTAGTAGAAAGTATATGCAGATCAAAAGAGGACATATCGAGAATTCAAAGTGGGTGATCACGTATATGTGAGAATTAGACCCAAGAATAGCACCTTAAGTTGGACTACCTGCGCCAAGTTGGCTTCCCAGTTCTGTGGACCTTTCCAAAACTTGGAAAGAGTGGGGCCAGTAGCCTATCAGCTAGGTGTACCGGGACACATACGGGTGCACAATGTGTTTCATGTATCTATATTGAAATGATATGTGCATGATCCAAAACATGTAATACATTGGCATAACATACATGTAGGAATGAATTGGATACTAAGATCTCTAAAGGGAGATACATATTTTATTAACTAGTTAAATCTTTGCTGGTTGCAGGTCGAACTGGACAAAAAAATTCTGGTAGAGCCTCAATGAATTCTTGAGTAGAGAGAAATAACGCTCCAGAGGCGAGCCATCACCCAAGTCAAAGTGTAGTGGAAGCACTTTGGCCCTGAAGAGGCTACTTGGGAAGATGAAATATTTGTACGAGAAGCTTATCCAGAATTATTCACTACAATGGAGTAAGACACCAAGGACGATGTTTACCTCAAGAGGGGAAAGATGTAACACCTGGATTTAAGTTTGCTATGTTATTTTAAATTATACATTTGACTTTTTAAGTTAAACAGGGTTAACAAGTATGTTAATAAAATTATGAACAAGATTTATTTATTTTGAATAGGCTAATTAAGTCAGGTCAAATACTCATTTTTCTGATGGCTGTATAAATTCCCTAGAAAATTTATGAAGTTTGTTAAGTCAAGAAAAAAGACACCTTTATATGCATAAAGAAAACTCAAGATTTAAATATAACTAACAATGGGAAAACAACTTGGAATACTATAACAAACATATGAATGGATGGGACAGTTAGTCCATCTAGGGAAGAATCCCCTGACATGACAGTATGTCTTGTAAAGAACTAGAACAAACTTACATAGGTAAAGGTTTGAGAAATAAACCCCTTTTTAAATGATGGTCTGGACATATGCGAAAATTATTTGAAGAAAAGGAAATATTGAACTTAAATAAAAACTGAATAGGGAATAAATTTACAACGTTGATACACAAATAAATTACAAACAAGTACAAGAATAATAGCATTACACTAAACTATACATTCTATAGAATATCAGACATAAGCAATCAAGAGACAATTCTTCAAAAAATAAACACTCATGAGGAGGTAAAAACCCTTGTTAGGGATAACATAAGTATAACCTTGAAATTTCCAGCACTCTGCCATGACTTCACAATATTCACAATGCTAAGTAAAGATATTTCATGTATATAAAGAAATGTAAAAATGCCCATAACCAAGAACCCAGATTGAGAATTACATACAGCCCGCGAGGGAGTGACAAATACATTAACCTTAGCAGAATCGAAAACAATATGGCTATAATCAATATGTAAATGTAAATACACTCGCAGACCTGTCAAAGCAAGAACCCAAAAATTGGACCATAGCCGGAATTTATATCAATTACAACCAATTTCAAAAAGAATAGAAGTTTGTTGTTCAGTAATGTACTCAGAACTAAAACTCAAGCAAAAACTAATTGTTCATTATAAGTTACAGTAAGGCCCTCGAAGGGCTAAAAACCTTCACAATAAATAAGACCGTTATGGCTCGCATGAGAAAGGACCAATAGCAGAATATTCAACTTAAAACATAGAGAACATTTCCAATTATGGCCACCATCTGAGACATATCGGAGGAGACAACCTGAGGATTCCTGTAGTACCTAGAAAAATGGATGAGGGGTTTCTATCGGGTAGACAACATGCTAACCAGAGTTGCTGGTGAGATTTAGGGTTCGAATATATACCTGCAGAACATAAAGAAAATGGAAAATGGTGAGAATCGAATGAAAAATCCACAAATAGATTCTAGTCAAGGAAAAAGAATTTATTCAAGCTTAAACTGAACCAAACCTTACCTCACAATAACAAAGGGTTCGAATTTGAAGGCCTGTAAAGAAAACCAAAGCGAGTTATGAGGACGAGAATACAACTATAAGAATAAACCAATTTAAAAGACAGAGAAGTGGGGAAAAATCCTTACCTGTTCTGGTCGTGCCGAAGATGGGGAGCTATCGTCTAGTTGAAGACAAAGCCAGATATTTACCGAAGGTTCCATGAAGAACTGATATGGCAGTTAGGGTACAGCCTCTACCGAAAATCATAGGTTAGAACAAGTAGGAGCTTTGTGTTCTTCTCTGAGAAGAAAAAACTGCGTGAGAGCAACAATAACCTAGCAAGCGATAGAACACAATGTTGAAAGAGACTATGGTTTAAAGATGAATAATACCTCCATGTTCAGATCGAGAGCGAACAACAAAGGAACAAATTGCAAACATAAGTTGCAGAGCTCGGTGGTATCGCAACGACAACGAATGGAGAATGTGGTTAGGGTTTGGGGGTAGGGTATTACCCTAACCGTCCCTACCCTCATCACAACCATCGGATCAATAAACCATCAAGGGCAGAGATCAACCCAGATGTCCATCAATTGAAAGATCAAAATACCTAATGCCACAGAGAAAAGATCCAAATTTTAATAATCCATCAACCATAATTGAATGGTACCTCTTAAGATCTTGGTAGCCACGAACTAAGAGCTACGACCAAATGGAATTTAATCATTCCAGCTATCGAGCATAATAATATCTGCACCATAATCAAAGTAGAATCTAAGGATTATGAAATGCCAAGCTCTATGATAGTTTTCCAAAGTTTATATATATATGATGTGCAATCTAACTTTAAAGTTATGTTAATAGTTTGATAGAGTTGGTACAGTATAGGTAGAGTAATGTTAAATCAATTCTTAACCCCATGCTTTAATAAAGTTAAATGATATATGGAATGTTGGTAAAAGTTTTTTTTTTTTCATTTATGGTAAGTGAAAATGTTTTACATGGTAAGACGTTACAAAATAATTAAAAAATATTTAACAATAAAAAAAAATTTAAATGAAAAACAAAAACAAACTTTGATATGAATATCTAACATGTCGGTCAATTAACCAAAGGATTTGTGAACATGTTGTAAATATTAAGTATAGAAGATCCCACTCTTGTGCCTTATCTGAGCATGCAGAAAAAACTAATCATCATATTTGCATTGAAGAAGCGAAGGTTATTGCTAGGATTGACCACTTCCATCATCATAAATTAAGGGAAGCCTTAGAGATTGAAAAAAGACCTATTAATCTCAAAAGGGAAGGGAAGCCTTAGAGATTGAAAAAAGGCCCATTAATCTCAAAAGGGATAATGGTTGGAATATTAGCAGGTGTTGGATTCTCCCCTATATTCCTAGATGTGTTTGATTATTTTTTGTCCAGATCCTCTTTCTTTTTTCAAATGTTATTATTGTTAATTCTTTAGAGAACAACCTTCATTATAATTAAAGTAAAAAAATAAATAAATGAATTCTTCTGTCCTTCGTATTCCCTGATATTAGTATTATAAAAAAATTGTTTTATTTTTAAACCATTCTTATATTAAAAGATTATTTAAATATGATTATTTATTAATAATTATTCAAATATGGATATTTATATTATAATTAAGGTAAAAAAATAAATAAATGAATTCTTCTGTCCTTCGTATTCCCTTATATTAGTATTATACAAAATTTGTTTTATTTTTAAACCATTCTTATATTAAAAGATTATTTAAATATGATTATTTATTAATAATTATTCAAATATGGATATTTATTATAAATATTAGTGAAACTTTAACTAATAAAAAATAAAGTTTAATTTAAATTAAAATTCCATTTAATTGATTCATTCTTTAATTTTGTATAATACAAAATTTGTTTTATTTTAAACGGTTTTTATATTATAAAATACAAATTTAATTCTTAGTCAAACTAGTTGTTGGGCCAATAGCTAGTTTGGTCATCTCTACTCATCCCCTTGATCTCTCATCCTGAAGATGAACCACACTGGTTGATTAAAAACTTGTAGGCAATGTTCTATCTCATGTGATTTTCACAGAAATATTTCTGTTAAATTACTATGGATCACAGAAGCCTCAATTCAAAAATATCTAACATGTTTTTACCCATCCTTAAAAAAGATTTTTTGAATAATAAACTCATTGAAAATTCAAGAGTTGCTTTTGCAACGCAGTGTTTAGAATCTGGATAATAGAATTTTTTATTAATATAAAAATAACAATAATATTTTTGATCTCAATATTGTTTCTTTAGAATTGGCTTTCTGAATAATCACATCTATATTTGTAATGTGATTCATCATCAAAAATATTAATCCCTGTGATAAACCACATTACATTATACCAATAATACCAGCCTAGATCCATCTTAACTCCGGATCTATCAAGCGCCGAGAGGGATCAAATCTCTCGAGGTGAAAACCTCTTTTTTGAGTGCAAAGCTTGAGGAAAGGTTTTCACCTCGAGAGATTTGATCCCTCTCGGCGCTTGATAGATCCGAAGTTAAGATGGATCTAGGCTGGTTTCAGCCGTGTGCGACCAAGGAAAATCTATCGATAATATGAGGAACATATGCTTAATTTTATCAATAATATGTACATACATCTAATATTAACACCATATTAAATATGTTAAATATGTCTGAGATTTATTGAGTCATTTTAATTTTAAATTTGATTAGTTACCTCAGTTTGTTGAGATGATAAATATTGTAAAATAACTTTAATGATGAAATAAAATTTTGACTGCAAAGTGACAATGTAATGATATTGAATGATAGAAACTATAAATTGTTGAGATTTTCTGTTCTAAATAAAATAGGAAAAATCTCAGTAGGTGACAAAAATTAGGAATTAGTTCCTAGATTAGCTCCAGTTTGTTTGGGAGGGAGTTAATGCATCCTAAATTTGAGTTGATGGCTGTTAGATTCTCCTGCTATATAACAGATAGCCATACGGATGATTTGAGCGGGTGTTTGAATTATGTAATCTCCTGTTTTGAATAATAAAGACTGCCGATGCCTGTTGTGTGGATGTAGCCCAGGAGGTTTGGGTGAACCACGGTAAAATCACTGTGTCTTTTATGTGATGTGTTTTGCTGCTGTGTGTTAATTGTT
Source organism: Pinus albicaulis (assembly GCA_034641835.2). Lineage (NCBI taxonomy): Eukaryota > Viridiplantae > Streptophyta > Pinopsida > Pinales > Pinaceae > Pinus > Pinus albicaulis. The sequence goes on from CM076584.1 coordinate 184,448,244, forward strand.
TATTGTTTTCCGCTGTGATTGCTCCAACAATTGGTATCGGAGCTTTTTGTTGGAGCTGGAGCTACTGGTGCGCACTGCTGTTCAACCTGCGTGTTGAATGGCAGCGTGAAGCACAGAGAACTTAAGTAGCGTTGAACAGCGTTAATGATCAGAGCCGAAGGCCAGTTAAAGGCGGCTGATTGAGTGTCCGCAGAGGCATGGCAGCGTTGAAATGCAGCAAGGACGTTGTGAAAAGTCCGTTGACAGTGATTGCTGAGCACATTTTGAAGGAGGCCGAAGTCTGCTGAACGTTGAACGCGTGCAGGTGGCATATCTGGCACGGATAGGTGCCACGGCGCTATGACTGCCTGTTAAACCTGTGCGTTGAGGTGCTGGATCGGGCAGTGTTAATATGTTGATCTGCGTGCTGCGTGGCTGCTGGAGGTAGCCGTGGACTGGGAAGTGTCAGCGCAGAAGCCGAGTTTGAAAAGATTGCAGAGCTGATTAACTCCAGTTTTGAATCTTGGTGGCAGCGGCGCTGGCAGAGCCGTGGGTTGAACTGCTCCAAAAACAGCTCTTGTGGTGCGTAAAAATCGCTGAGCGCCGGTGAAGATTCGGTGCAGCGTTGGTGCGTTTAAATAACAGAGCGGCGGTTTGTTTTTTGCGTTGATGCTGCGTGGGACAGTCATCGGGCAGGTCTGAATATGCTGTCAATTGAACGGGCCATGAACGCTGCAATGTTACGATAAGTTGAAACGTTTTTTATGCCATCGTTTTTTTAAAGTTTCATAATATGCCATTCTTTTAAGGTTCAATCAAATCGGATTTTTTAAAACAGAAAAAACAAAATCGATTTCACATATAAAAAAAAAAGTTTTTTATTATAATCGATTTTGGATTTTGTAAATCGATTATATTAGGGGTGGTGGTCCATTAAAAAAAAAATCGAATGGTAATTATTAAAGTGCATTATGTGAAATCGATATTTTTTTTAAAAAGGCACATGGTATATGAAGTGGCCATTTTAAAAAGGTCGATTTGTAATGGTGGTGATATGTTTTTTAAAAAAAACAATAAATCGATTTGATATTTGGATATGGTAATGTGAATACCATTTGGATATGGTATGAAGTTTTAAAATCGATTTGACATTTGGATATGGTATGAAGTTTTAAAATCGATTTGACATTTGGATATGGTATGAAAAAAAGTGAAGGATATATATATTTTTTTTTAAAAGAAGTGAAAGGCACTTTAAAGGAAGGAGAAGGTTATATTTTTTTTTTAAAAGAAGTGAGAGGCACTTAAAGGAAGGCAAGGGCAATTTTTTTTTAAAAAGGCATTTTTTAATTAAAAGGGCATTCTTTATTTGAAAATTAGTTCTGGAGATTATTGTATTTTTTGCTGAAGCAAGATGACGAAAACTCAATGTGTCCGTTTTGAGATCGAGTTTGACGATGTGGCTGGAGCCTTGTTGTCTGAGGAGACAAGGAAGAGGTCGAATGCAGACACCTCTACATCAGAGGTAATAATGGCCAGAGGTCGCTCGAGAGAGAGACACTCCGGGGGAAAGCATAGCGACTTTCGTTCAAAGTCTAAAGGAAAGAAGACAAAGGTGAAGTGCTGGCATTGTGGGAAAGCTGGACACCTGAAGAAGGACTGCTGGAAGCGACAGCAGCAAACTTCAAAAGCAGATTCTTCGACAGAGAAGAAGGAGGCAAATGCGACAGATACAGGTTCGGCATCTGGTTCAGGTATGAGCGATGAAGTGTTGTCTGTTAATATGTCAAATCATGGTCAACATTGGTTGTTAGATTTCGGTGCATCAAACCACATGTGTATTCATAGAGAATGGTTTAAGACATATAGATCAGTTAATGATGGAGTCGTGTACATGGGTAATGATGTCACATCTAATATTGTTGGGATAGGAAGTATACAACTGCAAATGTTTGATGGCACAACTAGAATATTAACTGATGTGAGACATGTTCCAGACTTAAAAAAAATCTAATTTCACTGGGAGCACTTGACACGAATGGATATAAAACTGTAATTCAAGGTGGAGTTATGAAAATCTATAAAGGTATTTTACTAGTAATGAAAGCTAAGAAAGTAGGAAATTTGTTTCAGTTAGAAGGAAGAACAGGGCCAGTTCATGTGTCTACTGTGTCTGAACATGACAGTAGTTCCATTCACTTATGGCATCAAAGATTAGGGCATATGAGTGAAAGAGGGTTGAAAATTTTGGCTGATCGCAAGTTACTTCCTAATCTAAGGTCTGGAAAGTTAGATTTCTGTAAGCATTTCTTGTTTGGAAAACAAAGTAAACAAAAATTTAAAACAGGCAAACATACTAGTAAAGGCATACTTGATTATATCCATTCAGATGTTTGGGGTCCAGCCCCTACAGCGTCATATGGTGGCTCGTCATATTTTGTGTCGTTCATTGATGACTTTTCGAGGAAGGTGTGGGTCTACATGTTGAAAAGGAAGTCTGATGTTTTTTCAGTTTTCAAACAGTTTAGAGCATTGGTAGAAAACAGTACTGGTAGAACAATAAAGTGTTTAAGAACTGACAATGGTGGTGAGTTTACTTCCAAGGAGTTTGACAGCTATTGCAAGGATGCAGGGATCGAGAGACATAAGACCACGGTTTATACTCCTCAGCAAAATGGAGTTGCTGAACGCATGAACAGGACTCTTCTAGAGAGAGCAAGGAGTATGCTGAGTAATGCCGGGTTGCAAAAGGAGTTGTGGACGGAAGCTGTGGCAACAGCTTGTTATGTGATAAACCGATCTCCATCGACGGCCATAGACTGCAAGATTCCGCAAGAGGTATGGAAAGGACACCCTTGTGATTATTCTAAACTCAGAGTGTTTGGTTGTGATGCATATGCTCTAGTGCCTAAACATCAGTGAACTAAGTTAGATCCAAAGTCTAAAAGGTATATCTTTGTTGGGTATGGTGTTGGAACAAAGGGATATAGATTGTGGGATCCTACTACCCACAAAATCATCATCAACGGAGATGTAAAGTTTAATGAATCCTCTCTTGTACAGTTAGATGTAGATGGTAAATTGAAACAGGATGATGTATTTGATTTTCAGCACATTCAGTTTGACAACACTTCTAATGATAGTCATGATGACCATAGTTCAGATACTAGTCATGAACAGGTTTCAGAACATGAACAGAGTTCAGGTTTAGATCATGAACAGGTCTCAGATACTGATCGGCAAGAAGTTCCTACAGATGGTAGTCAGCCAGAAACATCCTTAAGGAGGTCTACAAGGATAAAACGTGTTCCGAAAAGGTATGATGATTATGTTACTTCAGTTTCTTTGACCGCTAACGATGATGAACCTCTGTGCTATCAGGAAGCAATAGAAGGTTCGAATAGTGACAAGTGGAAAGCAGCCATGAAGGACGAAATGATGGCCTTGAGTAAGAACGGCACATGGGATCTGGTTGAGCTTCCGAAAGACAGGAAAACTGTGGGGTGTAAATGGGTTTACAAGCTGAAACGGGGTGTGAATGATATGGAGGACAGGTACAAAGCGCGACTGGTTGCAAAAGGGTTTTCTCAGAAAGCAGGCATTGACTTTCATGAGATTTTTTCACCAGTGGTTAAAATTGTTTCAATTCGAATTGTGTTAGCTTTAGTTGCTTTGTTTGATTTAGAGTTACAGCAACTAGATGTTAAGACTGCTTTTCTACATGGAGATATAGATGAGGAAATTTATATGGAACAACCGGAAGGGTTTGTTCAGCATCGCAATGAGAAATTTGTCTGCAAGCTCAAGAAGTCATTATATGGCCTGAAGCAGTCGCCTCGGCAGTGGTATAAGAAGTTTGATTCTTTCATGTTGAGTCAGAAATATGTTAGAAGTGAATATGATCATTGTGTGTATTTCAAGCAATTGAAAAATGGCATGTTCATTATCTTAGTGTTATATGTTGACGATATGCTTTTAGCAAGCAAAAGCATTGATGAAATCAACAGGTTGAAGACTCAGATGGCAAGGACATTCGATATGAAAGATCTAGGAGCAGCAAGACAGATTTTGGGCATGGAGGTTTTCAGAGACAGGAGTAATGGTAAGCTGTGGCTATCACAACAGAAGTATGTTGAGAAGATACTTTTGAGATTTGGTATGAATAATGTGAAGCCTATGTCAGTCCCTTTAGCTTCCCATTTCAAGCTTTCTTCGGGTTTATGTCCTAATACAGATGAAGAAAAGGATTATATGTCTCAAATTCCATATGCCAATGTAGTAGGATGTTTGATGTATGCGATGGTTTGTACTCGACCAGATATTTCACATGCAGTTGGGGTTGTCAGCAGGTACATGGCAAATCCGGGTAAAGAACATTGGTCAGCAGTGAAATGGGTGCTTCGGTACTTGAGAGGCACAAGTGGTTATTGTATCACTTACAATAAGAGTAGTGAATTTGTTTGCGGATATGTTGATTCCGATTTTGCAGGTGATTTGGATAAGAGAAGGTCAACTTCAGGGTACGTCTTTACTCTTGCAGGTGGAGCTATCAGCTGGATGTCAAAGCTACAGAACATTGTTGCTTTGTCCACTACTGAAGCAGAATACATTGCTGCTTCTCATGCTTGCAAAGAGGCGGTTTGGTTGAAAGGTTTGCTTGGTGAATTTGGTAGGTTACAGGACAACATCAGATTACTTTGTGATAGTCAAAGTGCAATACATTTGGCTAAGAATCCGGCCTATCATAGTAAGTCAAAGCATATTCCAATTAAGTACCATTTTGTAAGACAGGTTATTACTGAAAGGGGGGTCTCTCTTGAAAAGGTGCATACAAAGGAAAACTGTGCAGAAATGTTCACGAAACCAGTTTTGTTGGAGAAGCTGCGTTGGTGTTTGGCTTCTCTTGGCTTGCAGAAAAGATAAAATAATAAAGAACAGGGCATCAGGCTAATTGTTGTCAAGGTGGAGATTGTTGAGATTTTTCTGTTTTGAGTAAAATAGGCAAAAATCTCATTAGGTGACAAAAATTAGGAATTAGTTCCTAGATTAGCTCCAGTTTGTTTGGGAGGGAGTTAATGCATCCTAAATTTGAGTTGATGGCTGTTAGATTCTCCTGCTATATAACAGATAGCCATACGGATGATTTGAGTGGGTGTTTGAATTATGTAATCTCCTGTTTTGAATAATAAAGACTGCCGATGCCTGTTGTGTGGATGTAGCCCAGGAGGTTTGGGTGAACCACGGTAAAATCACTGTGTCGTTTATGTGATGTGTTTTGCTGCTGTGTGTTAATTGTTTATTGTTTTCCGCTGTGATTGCTCCAACATAAATAATAAGAATGCAGTCAATTACGAATAGTCTTCATTGTGATCAATTTCAAACTATTTTCTTCTACTATTCTTATTTTCACCCATGTTAGTTTTGTCATATTTTCATATTGATTATTTGAAAAGGACAGTTGTAATCGTAAACCATTTAAATATTTAGCTCGAGCTGTTGTAGTAAAGATCATACCTTGTCTCTCTTGCTCTCCAATATTAATAGGTTGAATTACTGTAACACAAAAATCAATGTACATTGTCAATAATTTTTTGTTCTTACACTGAAATCATTGCACACATACTATTAATCCAATGACTTTAAAATTAATGTACCATCATACATCCAATTACATCAAATTAGAAATCAACATATACACTGAAATCAATGCAACTATTGCAAGAAATCAAATAATAATAGAAAACAACATCTACACTAAAATCAATGCATCTAATGCAAGTAATGAAATATGATTAGAAATCAACATCTACACTCAAATAAATGAGTCTAGTACAAGTAGGAAAATAGGATTTAAAGCCAACGTCTACACTAAAATCAATGCATCTAGTGCATGCAATCAAATAGGATTAGAAATCACCATCTACACTGAAATAAATGCATTTAGTGCAAGGAATCAAATAGGATTATAAATCATCTACATTTAAATCAATGCATTTAGTGCAAGCAATCAAATATAATTATAAATCAACATCTACATTGAAATTAATGCATCTAGTGCAATCAATCAAATAAGATTAGAAATCACCATCTACACTAAAATCAAGGCATTTAGTGAAAGCAATCAAATAGGATTAGAAATCACCATCTACATTGAAATCAATCCATTCACTACAAGCAATCAAATAGGATTAAAAATAATCTACACTGAAATCAATTCATCTAGTGAAAGAAATCAAATATAACCAAAAATCAAAATCTACATTAAAATGAATGCATCGAGTGAAATCAATCAAATAGGATTAGAAATCATCATCTACACTGAAATTAATGCATTCAGTGCAAGCAATCAATAGGATTAGAAATCATCTACATTAAAATCAATCCATCTAGTGTAAGTAATCAAATATCATTAGAAATCAACATCTACACCAAAATCAATTCATCTAGTGCAAGAAATCAAATAGGATTAGAAATCACCATCTACACTGAAATCAATGCATTTACTACAGGAAACCTTCTTCCCTCTCTCCCCCATATATATCTATATATCCATCCATCTCTCCTTCTTTTTCTCTTTATCTCACCCCACCATACACACACACTCTCTCACTCCATATCTATCAATTTCCTTGTCCCTCCCTCCTTCTCTCCATCTATCTTTTTTTCTCTTCACCTTACATCTATATCTATATCTCACTCTATATCTCTATATCAACTCCAAAACATAAACTCTCTTTCTCCAATCTATCTATCTATCTATCTATCACTCCGTCCTCCTCCTCCTCCTCTCTCCCTCTCTCTCTCTCTCTCTCGCTTCTATCTCTCTTCCTTCCTGCTACCCTTTCTCCCTCTCTCTCCATCTTCTTTATCACTCCCTCTCTCTCTCTCTCCACCTTTCACCCTCTATGTCTTTATTCTTACCTCCCCCTCTCTCCCTCTCCATCATCATATCTCTTTCCCTACCTCTCTTCACTCTCTCTCTTCCTTTCTCTCCCCGCCTCTCTCTCTCTCTATCTTCACCTTCCAACTTTGTTACCATATGTCTCTCTCTCTCCTTCTCTCCCCCCTTCTCTCCATATCTCCTTATTTGTCTCTTTATCTCACCCCAAAACATACACACTCCCTCTTCATCTCTCCCTTGTCACTCCCCCTCTCTCTCCACTACTCACTCTCTATGTATTTGTTCTTCCCTCCCTCTCTCCTCATCCAACTCCATCTCTCAATCTCTCCCTCTCTTACTCAATCCTTCCTTCTCCCTCTCTCCTCCTCTCTTTCAATTCCCCTATCCTTTCCTTCCTCTCTCTCCCTTTCTCTCATACCTCCCTTTCTCTTCCCCCATCTCTCTCTCTCTCCATTTCTCAATCCCTCCCTCTCTCCCCCTCCAAATCCATATTTCTATCCCTCCCTCTCTCCTCCTCTCTTTCAAGTCCCCTCCCTTTTCCTTCCTCTCTCTCCCTTTATCTCCTACCTCCCTTTATCTTCCTCCATCTCTCTCTCTCTCTCTCTCTCTCTCCTACAATCCTCTCTTCCCCCATCACTCTCTTCCTCTCTTAGCATTCCTCTCTCACCTCCTTCTTTTTGACCCCCCAACTCTCTTTCTCTCTCTCTCTCTCTCTCTCTGTCCTCTAATCATCTCTCTTCCCCCATCACTCTATCTCACTCTCCAACCATCTTACTATTTCTATCCCTTTATCCTTCTCTCCCCCCTTGTCTCCATCACTCCTCCTTTCTCCTTCTCTCCCCCTTGTCTCCATCACTCCTATGTATCTTTATCCCACCCATAAGCATACACACTCTCTCTCCATCTCTCCCTTGTCACTCCCTCTCTATGTATTTTTTCTTCCTTTCCTCGCTCTACCTTCAGCTCCATCTCTCTATCCCTCCTTCTCTCCTCCACCTCTCATCCTTTCTCTCTCTCCCTTTCTCTCCTACCTCCCTCTCCCTTCCCCCTTCTTTCTCTCTCTCTCACTCTCTACCCTCCATTCCTCTCTCCTTCTCCCTCCCTCTCTCCTTATCTCTCTCCCACCTCCATCTTTATGTCTCCCTCTCCCTCTCTTATCCTTCTCTAACTATCTCACTCTTCTCACTCTCTCTCTCTTCATTCCTCTTCTCCCTTCTTCTTCAATTTATCTCCATATCTCCCTTGTCACTCCCCCTATTTCTCCACCTCTATCATATATCACGATATATTAATATATATTACAATATAATAAATTTAATATTGTATTAATCTAAACATATTAAATTTAATAATATTAATATTGTAATATTAATGTTAGGGTTAATAATGTTTTTTTTTGCATGGTATTAATAATAATTTGGTCCATGGTATTTGACCCTTATACTTCATATATAATTAGATCTTAATTTCTAATTGTATTTGATATATTTTTATTTATTTACCTTACCTCTTTATACCTCTTTTATATTTACTTATTTACCATACCTATTTTATAAATATATTATTTGGCCCATGGTATTATTAATAATTTGTCACATGGTATTTGGCCCATGGTATTAATAATAATTTGTCCCATAGGCTTCACTTAAATAAAACCTGTTTTTGAGTTTTTGTAACTATAAAGTGGTTTATTGAGTAAATATAAAAATTGGTTTTATTTATTTACCATACCTATGGTTTATTTATATTTTTACGTATTTACCATATTTTATTTATTTACCATATCTCTTTTTTGAGTGTTAGTAAACTCTTCATATTTTAAGTTTAGGAGTTGTCTTTAGTGCGACTTTTTGAAGTTTCAGGTGTCGGGATCCGGTGAAAAATTTTGAGGTAAAATCTTGGTTTTTGTTATTCAAACTGGTTTTTTTGACTCTATATATGGATTCAGCACCCTCAAAAACCTTTAGGGCACTTCGATTGTGCAAAGTTAGCAATCAAACTTCTCTTTTCAATAAATTCCTGCCGGAATTTAGAGAAATTACACCGTAAAAAGTCACCATAAAAGCCTTCAAAAAGTCGAACTAAAGACTATCTGGTAAAAAAAAATTCAAAAAATCAAGTAGTTTAAGTGTTTGAATTGCATTTTTGATAATAGAAGTAGATATGTATTAATTATTTAACAATACAAAAATTTAAATTACGGAACTCCAATTCAACAGGTTGACCCGTGTGACCATGACTTCTGTACTTAGAGCGGTTTCATGTGACCATGCCTTAATTTTTTTTCCAATTACAAAAGTCACTCCCTAAAACTTTATTTCCATCCCCGAGGTGCATTATGTCTAAAGTAGCGTGCACCAACCTAATTGTTTTATATTTATTATGAAAGAGCAATAGGTTTATGGATACGATTGGCAGCTGGGGTGATGGATATATGGTTGATATATACATAAGGTAAATATTGGTAATTTTTTTTTTACATATTTATTTTGATAATCGAATTATAATTTTGAATAAATTTAATATATAAAGGATTTGCAAAAGTTTTACTAGATTGTTTTAATCGTCGAAGTAAATTTTGAAAAATCATAATTAGAGAATTTGGGAAAAGCTTACTAGATTGTTTCAATGGTCAAAGTATGGTTTGTTTGATGGGTAAAAGTGTATAGTTAATATAATTTTATTGGTATTAAGTTCTATGTCATATTTTATTATATGTGAATATTTTGAATAAATATTTTATTTATTATTTATTAAATAAAAAAAATGAAACAATAATATTGTATATTATTTATTATTATATTTTAAATAATGTAAATATAAAGTAAATATTCTTATTATTTTTTAATTTTATTTATTTTTATTAATAAAAGGAGTGATCACATAAATGATTGAATATTTAGAAAATATTAATAATTTAATTTCCAAAAGTTTTAAGTATTATTATAATTAATTATGAAAACCTATATATCAGTTATGAATGTTGCTAATGCATACAATAACGGTCAGGGTTAAAGGCTAATTTGAGTTAATAAAAACACTATATTCATAATTATTAAGTTAAAGAACCACCAAATTGAATAATGTTAGTATGAATGTGTTAACTTAAATATGAGGGAGTAGTTTTTAAGTGCAACTTTTTGGAGTTTCCAACATATTTCTGGCCGAAATCCAGCAAAAATATTTGTGGCCAAATAATTTTTTTTTTGTAAGACGAAATTTTATTCATGATTCCAAAAATAAGTACATCAGAAGGAAAACACAGGTAGTCTCACCCTTACTAGGTTTGTTGACTACCATTGTAAGCATATGACAGTGAAACAAAAAATCAGAAAGAGACTCAATCCACAACTTAAGAGGCCACAAGCACCAGTAAACAGACAAAACATATAAAATGTAACACCCTCTTCCCACATCTACCCAAGTAAGCGACCAACCAGGGTAAACATGTAACGAGAGGCTACTAATATGAGATTCAACCTCCTAGATGACCTTAAGGAAGTGGAACTAACAGAAACACCAAATACACACCTTACATTGCAACATTGACATCCCCAAGAGGTAACCCAACATTCCATGGTCATGTTCCCCGAGGGGGAACGGACTTTTAGCCCCTTTGAGGCTTAGCCGCAGGCTTGTAAGGGCAAGGGAGTGGCTCTAGACCCTAGAGCCGTGGACTAGCCTTGTCAAGGTAGCAACTCAGGTCCAAACACTGAATTTTCCGCTTGTAGTTCCGGGATATGTGCCACATTTTCAGCTCTTGAGCCCGGGTCACTGCCCAAAACTTCTTGTAACTTCAGGAGAGGGTAAATAGCATTGAAACAAACATATGGAAGCAATCACATCAACTAGAACTCATCCGACCCCACCCAACCATGACATACATTTCGTCAAACATGTCACAAACATAACATCTACATGTATAAACAACATATTTAAAACAAGGGGTCTCTTTCTTATCTGAGAATGGCTAAGAAGCATTGCTCCCCTACATCATAAGCTATCATACAATTATTTTTATCATAGATACATGGGATATTCATTTACAGGAAAAAACATGAATAAAGCCATACATCATCACTGATGAATACATGCTCAAAACCAGCATATTAATAACATAGATACAATGGATATAATAAAAATAAATTCCATACATAAACTATTATATTTGCATACCAAATACCGGAGAAATGAGCTCTTCATTACTGAATGTAAAAACCAACCAAAGATGGCGACTTCCACGTTCCACCTGACCATAGATAGGGTAAGCCAAGTCTCACTTCAGTCAATCACCCCCGTGCCATATTCCAAGCATGAATGTGGGCCTTAATCAAGCACATCAATCACAATAAATCCAAGGCTTCCAGAGGCCAATCACATCAACCCTCAACCAGTGATTCCACCTCATGGTCAGACATCAAAGCCATCACAAATTTGTCTCTATCTAAGATCCTCCAAGGCTCCATAGTGTTTTTTCCAACCAAGGTTCGAGGAGTGGTCACTCGACCCCAGTTTTTTAAAGGCTCCATAGTGTTTGTCCAATCAAGGCTCCAGGACTAGTAACTCAACCCACATAGGGCTCCAAAGCGTTTTTATAACCAAGGCTCTAGGACTAGTAACTCAACCCAACAGTTGTTCGCCTGAATCTAGAGTGTTTGTCCAACCAAGGCTCCAGGAACTCATAACTCAAACCAATAGTTAAAGGAATCATGAGAACCAACCAGAAAATAATCAATGGAAATAAACCCAAAATACCATGGTTGTCCAGGAAATGACAAGGCTAGGCAATCCACATGCATACACCATGCATGCCAAAACCAATGAGGAAAACATACATGCAACTTGGTACCTGCAATCAAATCTTGTTGTAGCTACTGATCTTGATGTCCACCTGCGCTTTGCTGCTCTTCCTTTTCCTTCTTGCTCTAAACCACCAAGTATCCACACCCTCCAAGAGTGCTCCAAGAAAACTCAAGTATCCAAGGGTATGAGAGAGAGAGAGAGAATAATGAGAGAGCTCCAAAAATGCACTGAAAAAAGGTACCAACTAATTCTCAGAAGCCTTTTTATAGAATAGGCCTTTATTTTCTTTATTTTCCATTATTTTCCTTCAATTTCCTCCTCACATGCAACATATGACCTTTTACCTCCCTTTTCTCATAATTTCCATTATTTTCATAATTGAATGTGCCAAAAATACTTTTTGCCTCTTTAATGCCTTAGTCCTAGTCTTTGCCAATTTCCTTAGCCATAATAAACCAAATGAACACCCCCTAGGTTTTTTGTTTTTCCCAAATGTTAAGCTTGGAATAAGTGTCCCATCAACCGTGGTTATTATTTTAACTTTATTACATAAGAATTTTCACCAAGATTGTTACATAAAACACCTATATCCATGCTAGTCTTCAGAAGTGATGGAGGCTGGGTTGTTCGGGGCTATTCTAGGTGGCAGCGAAGGATGAAAGGAGCATTGGACATGCTCCTTGAAATGGGCCATCTAGGCCTTGAGCTTCTTAACCTTCTTAGATAACAAATTCTGGCCTCACAAAACCACCACTACATGCTCTTGGACATGGCACTCGAAGTAACGCATTTTGTTCAAAGTTGTAATTAATTCAGTATGCTCCTCTCGTTGAACTTGCTTTGGAAGTCTCCAGATGCCCTAGAACTAGCTGTATCAAGTCTCGACATCTCTCAACACAACAAACTTGTCGTTGACCATGACCACCATGACACACATAAATGCCACGACAAGCTAGACCCCCACGTTGCTGGATAGGTGAAGTGCGGCCTCCACGACCTAACCCTGAACCCCAACATCTACCATCCTGAGCTGCAGGCCCTACACACCTTGAGCGCCCTAACCGTCCACCTCCTTTCCCCCTCGTTGTCGTGTGAATCGACTCGCCACCGCTTCAACCAGCCTGAACCAGGCCACCACTACCACTCACCAGCTCGAGATGAGACCTAGACATGTCCACACCATAACTGCTCGAATTTCGCTACACCTAGGTGGAGGAACGCCTCGAGCGAGGGACAGGACGCATGGTTGGCTTCTCGACACCACTAGAACTAGGAAAGGACCACACGCTCGATACCTCCCGAGCTTCCCACACCGAAGGAGACATGACTAGACCTATTGAACCACCACCCCCCACTACGCTAAGAACACACAATACACAAAAATAGCACCCACCACAAGCCAGAAACTTTCACCTCCCCTTAAGTGGCCACTCGCGAGCCCCACTAACTAGAGCCCGAAATTGTCATTCTAATGGCTCCACCCAACAACATAAAAGCCTGTAAACGGATTAGAGAGGAATACTACTACTCGCCCAATCCAGAAAAGACTAATTCCCACCCGTCCCGAATTGAAACCGCGCAAGATGAAATAGAAACAATAGAATACCACCCCCACCAGATAACCATACCCTATTTTCCCTGCAAACTCATAATGACGAAGCCCAATTCGAAAATTGACAACAAAGCACACCCAAAAGAATGGGAGGGAGTGCTGACGGTGGGGCATTCCCCTCACCTGGACAAGGGAGCCTCTGCAACTAATGCCTCTTCTCACAACTCCAACACCACATACACCATTACTCTCACATACACAGAGTGACCAACAAACACCTTCGCCACCCTTCATAACATTCATATGCTCGCCACCAACCTCGAGACCCAAGGTGACTTGAAACTTCATACACCATTAATTACTTTCTCCCGTACTCAAGGTGTAATGGGAGGGCAAGGAGGCCAACCCACCCACCTGAGGCTACGTGCCTAACATGAACACCCATGCGTTCCCTCACGATTGTTTCTCACCCCCATCGGGGAAAATTTGTGGCCAAATCTTGATTTGTGTTGTTTAAATTGGTTTTTTGACTTCATATATGAATTAGACACCCTCAAAAACCCTTGGGGCACTTCGATTGTGAAGAGTTCACCTGGAAAAATTGTGATTTCAATGAATCCCTGTCGGATTATAAACAAAATAAATCAGAAAATTAACTGAAAAACTTTCCAAAAAGTCGCACTTTGAAAGACTACTCGAAATATGAGTGCTAATCTAAATGTGCTAACCTAAATCATAATAAAAGGGAGTTTGTTCAAAATATGTTTCTACATGTGAGAAATGATTTGTATTGAAGGTCATCTTTGCAGATTGTTAATTGGGCTTATCTTGAATGGTTTGAAGGAATAATTGTGATACTCTCCACCTAGGTTTAAGTTCCTGTAGGTGACATGATGAACTTTGATGTTATGGCAGTCTCGTTGTATATTCCTGATATAGAATATAAAGATATTTTCCATGTGATAAAAAATTAGTATAACAACTACACAACAATGAATCGTGCAGTTTCTAGAAGTGAGCCCATTACGAACTGTGTAGTTGTCAGAAGTGAGCCCATTACAAACTATGTGAGCTAGAGAACCATTATGATGTTGATCATTATTTTAAAATCAAATTGCAAATTCCATACATCATCAGAATCCGACAATATATTCTTCAATAAATTCGATCGTGGGAGTGTTTGACTCCTTCCAAATGTACTTTAATTTTATCATGGTGTGCATTAATGTTCATTACATGTTAAGTTTGTGTGTGTTTGTTTATTTATCAAATTGTGTGTTTGTTCATTTATGAAATTGTGTTTTTATTTCTTTGATTAAGTTGTATATTTCATATGATTAAGTAATATATAACTTAATTCATAATGTGTAAATTTGTTTTTTCTTATAGCATTTAAGATTTGTTCAGGAAAGGCATAAAGTGTGGGAGTTAGTTAAGAAATAAAAAAAATAAAAAATATGTTATATATTTACAATATATGAATGGAGATTCCCAAATGCATTCACTCTTTTGAGTTAGGCTTTCCAAACCATGAATATTAGGGAAATTGTAGAAACATTGAGAATAAAAAGATTACTCAAAGCCATGTTCTCATGGTCATGATACTAATCAAAACTAAAAGAAAGGGGATTAAAAAAGAGAAAACTTGTGGTTAAAAAAAAGAAAAAGGGAGAACTTGAATGACTATAATAACAAAACTAAGGATGAAATGCTTTCTAATCCCAACATTAATGAATAAAACTCATTGTATATTGTCCTTGAACCGTGATGAACATGTCAAATCATACCTTGATTGCGTCTTTTTCTTTTGCCAATTGTAAGATGACTTGGTAACATAATCAACAACTTCAACATACTCCCCAAAAGGACCCACTATAATTAACTCTTTTACTTTTAATGCAAGCACCTTATCCTCAAGTCTAGATAAAGTACCAAATAAAGTACCAAACTAAACTTTACTACATGAGATGTTCCCCATATTTCCACAACAAATACTATTACCTAATTTTTAAAATAATGATTTCAAGAAAATGAATAAAAATTCTAAATTTTACCATTATTAGAAACAATATGACAACAACTGTACTTATGACCAATTTTTAAACCAACTATATTTAACCCAAACTAATTATATCATAAAAACGCTAACTATACATTCTTGATTGTCCCCACTTTTGACCAATTTTTAGACAAATTACATTTAACCCAAGCCAATTATCTCATACAAACGCTAACTATACATTCTTGGTCGTCCCCTTCCTCCTCTTCCTCTTGCTGCGACGGTGCAGTAAATGAACTTAATTACTCAATGTGCATGACGCAAGCGTTGACATATTTGGTTACAGATTGTGATCATGTATAGCATGTTAAGATATGCCTATATATACATCGGTATGTATACAAGTCGTTAGGACAATGAAACAAAATTATAAGGTTAACAAAACAAAATATTCACATATTTTTAGGGTATTTACGCTGGCTAGATATAACATATTTCTGGAGACTTGAATTTATGTAGCTTAAACAAATTGTTTACTAAATGATTGTTGTTAATATTTTATATATCAAACTTAATAAATATAAATACATGTTGTACATATTCTAATCATATCTATTTTTATATCGAGAGAGTTATATGAAGTTTAAAATGAAAATGATAAAAATAAGATAATTAGTTTTAAAAATATTTAAATTAATTTAAAATTGATAAAGAAAAAAATTATAATTAATAAAAAATATAGAGTTATTTATACTTTTAATATAATTTTTTTAAAGATTATTTTAAATGTTTAATTTTAACAATATTGAATATGAATCATATTAGATGGTTCTAAATGTTAATCAAATCTTAATGATGTGATTAATTTGAAAGACATTTATCTAAAATATTGAGTATTTTCTTTATTTCAAGTTCTGAATTTTGATAATCTTAAAAACAAATCCATGAAAATCCAATCACACTAACTCTATAAGACTTTTCATTAAACATTACTTTATACCTCAATAACCACATTTTCAAATTGAGAATTCTACTCCAACTCCAAAAAAAGCTTTATGAGATACGTAATATATTATGTATTTATCATGTCCCTTTTTTATTGCAATTTTTTTTTTTTTTTTAAATAAAAAACTAAATCCCCCGATTGGGGTGTGAAGGGAGACAGGACGAGGGCACTCGTCACGAAGGGCAAGTGGAATGGTGGTAGAGCCATGAGGCAAGGTAGGTGGGCGGCTCGCCCCACACCACCTTATGCTGAGGGTAAATGAGGGCAGGTGCGATCAGAGTCTATCATGAATGAATAGCTTTGTGTGCCATAATTGGTGCCAGCGGGAAAGGGGAAGAGGCAAAGTGGATGCGTTAAGGTGGAAGTTTGGCAGTGTGGAAGGGCTAAAAGTACTGACAGAGTTGGAATTGCGGACGAGGAAGCGAAGGAAGTCGGAAGGGCTACCTTCATTCGAGTGGCACTATCACTGGTATGTACCTTAACCTATTTGATAATACTTCTGAGGTTAATAGAAATGGGAGCGTGGAAAATCCAGAGGAAAATACAGGTTTTTACTCCTGGGGAGGGGAATGAAGAGTCGAAGTAGACCCTATGCAACTGGTTAGTATTAATCCCTGAGTTTAATGAGAGAGACATGGCTCGAATGGGGCGGGCATGGGTCCTATGTCTTGATATTGAACATCAGCTTCATACTGCATCGATTCAAACTAAATTTCTTTTCCTCTGTAGCTGGTCATTGGTTACATTCGAATTGAATGAGTGAGACAGGGCCCGAATGGGGCGGGCATGGTTCCTGTGTCTTGTTACTGAGTGTCAACTCGGTCTTGTATGGAGTCAAATTCAATTTCTCTCCCAGCACTAGGATGGTCACACATGCTTGGGGAACCAAGGGATGGTAAACCTAATTAAGGGCGACACTGCTAGCTTTAGTAACCAAATAAAATCGGGGGTAGAGAGTTGATGTAGGCAGGGCATGGGGTCAGCGTGCACCGGTAGAGGGGCATGAAAAATATATAATGGAAACATTGATGAGGTGGCAGGCTGGGAAGTGGAGGCAGATAAAAATGAGTGGAGGAACTGGCCCTGTCAGGAACAAAATAATGAAATTGCTTGTTTTGAGTGCACATGTCGTCTTAGCCTCTTTATCTCTCTAGACTCTGCATGACGGGTGGGAACCCTGACGTGGATTCAGGTGCAGGTACAGTCGCTGGGAGGCCTCAGAAAAAGTAAAATGGTGAAAGCATAAGCAGGCAAGGGGAGTAGAGGGAAAGGAAATCAAGGCAGAAACGTAGAAAAATCCAAAGGGAAACAAAAGGCTGAGACCAGTAAGAAAACTCCGCAGAAACGAGGCAGGAAAAGTGACCAAGAAAATATGCAGAACCTACTGCATGCTTATGGTGTTGGGACGCCTACTCATGTAAAAGAATTGATATCCGGATGGGAAAGAGGCCTCAATACTAAAGTTCAAGAAGACATTCCAAACAATGAAATGGAGCTAATGGTGAAAGACTTGGGAAACACAAGAGGATGATTGACCCTATTCAAGCAGGCAATCCACCTTTACTGGACTATGAAATGTATTATGGAAAAGGCCACCATGACAATTCAAGAAGTAGAAGGGGACCCAAAGGCAACCTCAACTCTGGCTGAAATGCATAGATACATTCAGGAAATACGACTGTAGGGACATCACCAGAATGTGCATCTTGGATGCATAGAATGACAGCTACAAAACCTACACCAAGTAGACATGCTCGGATCAAGTGCAAAAGATCTGACACCCATTGAATCATCAGATGAGTAGCGGTATAAGTTTAGAAATTTACTTGTTGAATCATGAAGTGGGCGGCTAGCATTTACTTTTGTGATAGTATGTTAAAAGGAACAATAGATAAAATAGCTTATAAAGCATCTAGAGACAGAATTAAACAAATTTAGTTTTTGTTGAATTTTAACTCTTTGAGGTGGCCAACAGACCTGGTTTTCTATTGGCAGGTTGAGGCTACCAAGCATAAAAAATGATGTTATAACCTGCAATTTTGTTAGAAAAATAAATGAATAAAAAGATACTACCAAACTTTAAAAAAGAGGAAGTGAAAAACTAAACTTAAAAAAAAATAGTTAAAAAATTATGATCATTTATTAAAATAATTTTCAAATATCATGTAAATGAAAATTACTACATAATATGAAGATAAATATATTATTAATATTTAGAAAGTATATAAAGTTCAAATCTTTTTCCATATTAAAATTAATTTATCAATATTAATAATAAAAAATAAAATTTGCAACAAAACATTTAATTGATTTTAAAATAATTACCTTATCAAATAACAAGAACACATAAACAAATTTCAAATAATTTCAAAACTATTAGATTTACATATTAAAATATTCACAAAACAAAAAAAACATACATAAAATATAAGTGATAAAATCATTTCAAATAAATAATATTTGTAATATTGTCCATAAACCTCTATTTTACGACAAACAATAGAGGGTTATTGACTTGAGAGACATAACCCTATTAAAAACTAAAACAAATATTTAATGATTTCAAAATACATAAAATATGATGAATGATTTCTCCATAACCGAGTAGTTTTTAGTGCGACTTTTTAAAGGCTTTTACGGTGTAATTTCTCTAAATTCCGGCAGGAATTTATTGAAAAGAGAAGTTTGATTGCTAACTTTGCACAATCAAAGTGCCCTAGAGGTTTTTGAGGGTGCTGAATCCAGATATAGAGTCAAAAAACCAGTTTGAATAACAAAAACCAAGATTTTACCTCAAAAATTTTCACCGGATTCCAGCACCTGAAACTTCAAAAGTCGCACTAAAGACAACTCCCTCTGTAACCTTATCAGAGTATGAACTTTGACCAACTAGTGAAAATCAACCAGACAAAGGTAATACGAGGCATGTCAAAGTTGTCAAAGCTAGATAGCCCAATATGTAAATCATGCCAATTTGGAAATCAAGCAAGGGTGCATTTTAAAATAAAAGAGCATTCATCGACTAGGCCTCTAGATCTAGTTCACACAAATATTTTTGGCCCTACACAGAGATTAAGAGGAGAGAAATACTTCATTATGTTCATTGTTGACTTTACCACAACAACCTGTATTATGCTACTTAAATTAAAAGTAACAAGCTCTCCAAAAGTTCAAGGTGTTCAAGGCTCAAGTAGAGAAATGAAAAGGATTGAAATTAATGCTTAAGGTAAAAAAAGAGAAGAATTCACATCACATGAATTTGAGAAATTTTTTGAAGAGCATGGGATTAGAAGACAATATTCAGTTGCCAGAACCCCTCAACATAATGGTGTAGTGGAAAGAAACAACATGTAAGTTCAGTAAATGGCTAAAGCAATGATGGACGAAACCAAATGATCCAAATGTAAAGTGTGATCTACCCATGGTATTCATCCACCCACGGATCCGAGTGGAAAGTGAAATCCATCCATGGTATTTATCCACCCATGGTATTCATTCACCCATGGAATTTACCCATGGTATTGTAAGTGGCTTTGTAATATTCCCAAAATTTCACATCATATTTGGAATATCAGAGTCCTTGATTTTCTTAATAAATTAAGTAAATAAAAGGGTGGAGGGACCCACAAACCTCAAAGATGAATAAAATCCACTTTTTATGTGTGTATGTGGATATTTTAGATCTAGATCTAGAATCATGGAGTAGTGGAGTAGCTCCATTAATGGAGATCATGTCTCATTTAATGAGATAGACTATGGAGGATGAATCAGTCAAATAAGATCATGCATCTTAAATATAAAACCAAGAGGATCCTTGATAAGGTCAACTAAGATTATAGTGCATTCAAAGAAGATCATGAAGCACTTATGATAAGATAGTGGAGGAAGTGGTGCATTTAATGCACACATGATGGAGGGGGTAATCACCCCATGTGAACATGATGGAAGACGTCGTTCAACAACGCAGTGAAACATGGAGACTTTGTCCACATGCACATCGTAGATTTAGAGTGGGCCCAGGCTATGGAAGGCTCATGCATATAATGAAGGTGAAGGCACAATGGAAGGGATGATTTAGATTATTCATTTCTTGATTTGTTTAGATCTAAATTTGTCTTAGGACATTTCTATGCAGACTTGGACTATTTAGCAGAGTTTGCAGTGATGTTTAGCACAGGGTGTTCCCGAGCAGGAATCCCACCTCTTTCTTTGAGTGATCTCTAAGGAAGAGGATTGTTCTCCATTCCATATCAGGCATTGGTGCCATCTTCAGGAGGTTGTTTCTAGCATTTAGCTAGGAAACTAGTGGAGGATTCATCCTACCACTTTGTTCTTCAGATCCAGCCTTTTAGGAGCAAAAGATCTACATCTGACATTTAGGCCATTGGGTTTTACTTCCTTACAGTAGCAGTCCCTTCAAGGATTGCACAGTTCAGTCCTGTAGATCTATTGGAGGAAGGAAGTTTCCAGTATTTCAGCTGGAAATCTTGTGAGGGATAACCTCCTCACATTGGATCTATTGTTTCCATCATTCAGGAGCTGATTTGGCATATCTAGTAGCAGGTTATTGAGCCTCCCTCTCCAACAGCACAGTTTTCTGAAGTTGTTGTTCTTACAACAGCTATTTTCAGTGGGAGAGATTGGAGGAGCTAGATCTTGAGCTTTTAGCCCAAGGATCTAGTGAAGGGATCAGTCCTTCTTGCATAGATCTGATTGGACATCATTGCAGCCATCATATCATTAGATCTAGCTTCAGATCTGCATTCCCAGCAACATATATGTGAAGCCTTAAAAGGGTGGTTTTCTTAGACTTACAGATCTGAGAAATCCCTTCTGGGTTATCTTGGGAATCCATCATTAAGCCTAGATCTACAATTTCAGCATCATCGGAGCTCCCATTCTGCCTAGATCTGACTTTTTATCTTTCAGGTAGTTGCAGTCCCTATAGTTGCAGCAGGGACAGCGCAGTTTACCTTCCAGCAGAGAAGTAGTTACACAATCCCTTTTGGGATATCATTGCAGGGTCATTCTAGGCTACTCTTGTGGCTTGAGTGTCTCATATTTTGAGCACTGTTGTACTTTATTTTTGCACCTCCAATATAATAAAATGGCTCAGCTATTTCTATGCATTTTGATGTGTCTATAGATTTATTGTTTACTTTACTGCAGTTCTTATATTGTGTTTCAGTGTTACTGCATTCTCCCTTTTGGGATATTACAGGCTTCCACCCATGGTATTCATCCTCCCATGGTATTTATCCACCCATGGTATTGTAAGTGACATCTACCCATGGTATTCATTCACCCATGGTATTTACCCACCCATGGAATTTATCTGTGGTATAAGACAAATTTTCCACCACAATGTAGCTTTTATAGTTATTCTCTATTAAAAAAAGAAAAAAAAATTGTGGTTTTATTTACAGTGTGTTCTCTCCTTTTTTTGGCATTATAATTTTTCATATCTTGAGGACCTCCCCCCAAGATATGGATCAGTGGTAACAGATTCAGGTTACGACACCATGGGAATTAGGGTTTGAAGAATATTTCAGTCTTGAAGTTTTGCAACAAAATTCATGCAAGTGCCACAACCTCCACGGAGCATGACGTTCTTGGGCCAAGTGAGATTTTTTTATATTATTTTTTTCCTTTTTTTGCAATAATTTTTATTGGGCGGTGAGTTTTCAGATCATATCTGAAACTTTTGGTGCAAAAGTTACAAAAAAAATAACAAATCTAGATTCCTTGTGAAAAAATACCAAAATTAAAAAAAAAAATATCGGCCCAATTGGAGTCCAGATGAGGGAGATATCGTTGATTTAAAATAAGTTGTGTTGCAGAAAATGTTCTAACAACAATTAGTGGACGACAAATCTCCTATCATTCTTTCCCAGTTTTTATGCAACATTTTGGAAAAATTATTACATAACTGAGCTCCTCTTGAAAAAACACCCAATTTCAAAAAACAAATTGGTTGAATAAGAGTTCGGATGATGGAGATATCGCTAATTTAATATCAACTATTTTTTCAGAACTTTTGTGATGGCGGGACAATTGCAGTGCAAATATGAGTTTCTAGAGTGCCCATATAGGGATTTCAATCACATGGGAAGATGCAGAATGATCATTCTATTTCCAAAAGAAGGTTATAGAAAATATTTTGAGTTATATTGAGCAAGTTATGCCCATTTTAAATTGGATTTTATATCTTTAGCAACATTCAGAGTGAGTTCCCTTTGAATATGTTCCCTACCACCTCGCTTTAGTAGTTACCTACTTCGCATTCATCAATTTCAACAAAGCAACATCTGGCTTCGGTTCTTTGGAGACATGCCCTCCCACCCCAAGTTATGTAGGCACCTGGTACTTCATCAACAGTAAACATCACGGTTATTGGTCAGTCACACAAAATCAAAGTCCATTTTTTAGGCCGCACACTGTTAGTATCATAGTTAGTCACAAGCATTACAGGGTATCTCTATCCTCAGATATTCTTTTTTCATGGTTATGGGTCATCTAAAAACCCACACTTCATTGAATTCCATTTTCTAGGCCGCACGCTGTTAGAATCACAGTTGGTCACAAGCATTACAGGGTATCTCTACCCTCGGATCTTCATTTGTCATGGTTATGGGTCATCCACAAACCCACACTTCATTGAAGACCATTTTCTAGGCCACACACTGTCAATATCACAGTTGGTCACAAGAATTACAGGGTATCTCTATCCTCAGATCTTCGTTCATCATGGTTATGTGTTAACCACACAAAACCCTTCTCTTCAATGGCTCTTCATATTCAATAAAGGCTTCTCAGGAGGGAACTTCATGCAATGAAGACCATTTCTTCTTAAGGAGGGAGGAATGATATGAATGAAAAGTGAGATCCACCCATTGTATTCATCCACCTATGGTATTTATCCACCCATGGTATTGTAAGTGGCATCCACCCATGGTATTCATTCACTTATGGTATTGTAAGTGGCTTCCACCCATGGTATTCATCCTTCCATGGTATTTATCCACCCATGGAATTTACGTATGGCATTGTAAGTTACATCCACCCATGGTATTCATTCACTCATGGTATTTATTGACCCATGGAATTTACCTGTGGTATTGTAACTAAAAAAGGATATAAGTAATAAGTCTCATTTTGTAAAAGGACATATTTTCCACAACAATGTAGCCTTTACAATTATTCTATGTTTTAATAATAAAAAAAAAACTTTTTTATGGTTTTATTTACGTTGTGTTCTCTCCTCCTTTTTCTGGCATTATAATTTTACAGATATTAGGGGCCTCCCCCCCTTTCAATTTTGCAGATCTTGGGGACCTCCCCTCAACATCTAGATCACCAAGGTTGCAAAACATTTCTGGGGAGAAGCAACTCAAATTTATGTGTATTTATCAAACATGATTATGCTCATACCAAATAGTGACAAAACCCCTGATAAGTTATGGAAAAGAAGACCAACTTCAATAAAACACCTCAAAGTATTCAGATGGCACATAAAGATGAATGATGACAAATTGGGTAAATTTGACAATGGAGTAGATGAGGGTATTTTCCTTGGGTTTTTATTTAAAATCAAAGGATACAAGTGTTATAAAAAGAGAACCAAAAATATCATGGAATGCAATATCGTCAAAGTAGATAAAACCTTGCCACATTCACTAGAACCTCATGAAAATGTAAAATTAGGTGATGGAGAGTGTGTCTTCAAAGAGAACGAAGATTAAGAAGACCAATATGAAGAAGAAAAAGAAGAAGCAACGACCCCTAAGAAGTAAAAAACTCCATCCAGGTAATGTACAAAAGCAACATCCTAAAACTCAAATAACTGGAGATAAAGAATTATGAGTTCAGAGAAGAAAAAAAATTCATAGGCAATCCTAGACATGAAAATCACACTTTGTTGTCTCAAATAGAACCTAAAAGTTTCAATCAAGAAAGTGAATATAAACAATAGATAAAGTCAATGGAAGAAGAGCTAGATAAGATAGATAAAATGACACTTGGGAGTTGGTACCCAAACCAAAGGAAATACTGACATTGGTAACAAGTGGGTATTTAAGAACAAGCTAAATGAAGAAGGGGATGTGGTAAGAAACAAAGACAAATTGGTATGTAAAGGATATTCACAAATAGAAGGTATTGATTTGAAGAAGCCTTTGCCCCTATAGCTAGATTAGAATCTATTAGGATGTTTATGGCATTCACAAGTCATGAGAACTTTAAAGTGTATTAGATGGATGTCATGTCAAAATTTCTTAATTAATAATTAGAGGAGGAAGTATACATTGAACAACCAAAGGGTTTTCATCTATCTAAAGATGAAAATCAAGTTTGTTGACTAAATAAAGCATTGTATGAGCTAAAACAAGCCCCGAGAGCTTAGTATGCCAGATCGAACAAATACCTATAACATCAAGGATTTAAATGAGGAACAAAAAAAAACTTTACATTAAATCTGATAATGAACATATGCTAATCATTGTTCTGTATGTAGATGCCATCATTCTTGGGAGTGATTTGGAACAAATGGGTTAGTAGTTTTCTAAAGAACTGCAAAAGGTGTTTGAAATTTCCATGCTAGGCGAACAATCATTCTTCCTTGGCGTACAAGTATCTTAATTAGACAAAGGTATTTTCATTTCCTAGTCCAAGTATTTAAAATAAATATTGAAAAAGTTTCGTATGGAAGAGTGCAAGCCTATGAGCACACACGTGGTGATTGGATGTAAATTAAGAAAGTATCACGAGTCCCCTAATTCCAATTAGAATACTTATAGGTCAATGATTGGAAATATTTTGTAATTAAAAAAAGTTAAGACCTAATATAATGTAAGTTGTAGATCTAGTTTCCAGATTTCAATCAAACCCTAAAGAGAGCCATGTGAATGCATTGAAAAGTATCTTCAAATATCTATAGGGTACAATTGATTTTGGTCTACGGTATGGAAGAAGAAAATAGTTCAATTTAAGATCAAATACTGATGCATATTTGGGAGGTAGCATTGATGATAGGAAGAGCACAATTGGTGTAGAATTTTTTGGGGGGGATTGTCTGGTGTCTTGTGTTAGCAAGAAAAAGAACTCTATTTCTTTGTCTATAGGTAAAGTTGAGTATATAGCAAAAACTATGTGTTGTACTCAAGTCCTTTGGATGAAGAAAACACACAAGTATTTCAAGGTTGAATTTTATGATCCTATCCCCATCATGTGTGACAATACTAGTACAATAAGTATTTCCAAGAACCTTCTTATGCATTAAAAAACGTAGCACATTCCAATTAATTTTCACTTTTTGAGAGATCAAGTTGTTGACCATGTTGTTAGGCTTGAATATGTTTCCATTAATTATTATATTTCAGATATTTTCACGAAACCATTTTGTATAGAACCATTTGGGTATCTCAAACAACACTTGGGAGTGATATCTCCTTTAGAAAATCGACTCAGTCAGTATGGGCCCTAGCAACTACTCATCATATTGAGAATTTTAGAGAGTAAAATGTAGGATAATAATGATGGAATGGATATTTTGTCATTTCTTTGTACGATGTGAAAAGGAGCTGCATATTGAAGCTATGAGAAGTGTTCAGGGAGCATTTGAATCCTCAATAAAAAACTTAATTCAGTAGGAGTAGTCCTCTTTATGTGGATAAAAGCATGTTCAAGCGGCAATGGGAATGCCCAGTACATGATTCCTCAATATCCACATATTTGTTGTCAATTAGTGTCATTTTTATGTTGAGAAATTATTTTTAAAGGGAGCTTGATCTTAGGGGGAGATTATTTATCCATTGGCTGTGAAATAGACTAGATAGCAATTAACACCCTTAACAATTGATGTCAAAGGGGGATAAGTGCCCAAAAATTTGAAAAAATGGAGAAAATGGCAAGTGTGCAAAGGGGGAGTGTGAGCATCTTTTGGCTTCTTAGAAATAAAGGGAGAAATTGAACAAGTAGCAACAACAAAGTGTGAGCAAGCACAAATTGGACAATTAGTATTAACAGTTGGAGTGGTACTAAGTGTTGAAGTTTCCATCAATGACCTATAATGTTTGGTAATGTTGCCATCAATGTCAAAAGAGGAGATTGTTTAGAAAATTGCAAGTTGGTTTTCAATAATGTCAAGCCTGGTCATCGATATCTAGGGACTACACGTTTATGGGGATTTTTTTGATGTTTACTGCTCTTTTTTTTTCTTTTTTCTTCTTTTTTTTCCATGTTTGCAGTGTCCTTTGGTGGTTTCATAATACTGAATGTATGATCTATTGGCCTATCCTTGAAGGAATTTTTTCTATAGTTGACCTACTCAACTGCTCTTACAAAGTATGTAGTTGGATCAATATCTCAAATACCTTTCAAACGATATATGAAACTTATTGCCAAGGATTAGTGAGAAAAAACAGGTTTTTGAAGTGAAGACATTGTTGGTAGAGAGAAAAGAATTCAAATAATTTGAGGTATTTTGGGCAATCTAGGGCGCAAATAAGTTAATGTGTGGCTAGTAGGGCCTGACCCTAACCCCTTTATTAATGTAATAGGCCCAAGGGGCCCTGTAAGAGTCTTAATTAGTTAATTTATTAAATAAAGCACGTAAGTAGTTACCCACATTAATGACGATTGTTTGAGAGGTTGACCTGTATTGTAAAAAAGGGACCACAATTAGTTAGTTTAGTTAAAGATGATGAATAAATGGGCCATAACTAATAAATAAAGTGGTTAATCTGAATTATGCAAGGGACCACGAGTAGTTAGGGTTTTGGATCTCATGAAACTATATATAGTCAAAGATATAAAGGGAAGTCTTGTCTTGTGTTGTGTAATTGAGCTCTACTCTACTGTAGGTTTCCCTCTTGAAGAGGCAAGTGAACAATATTGTTGTAGATCTTAATATAATATTTCCATTTCCTATCATTGCGCTGTGTTATTTTCTATGGCATATATGGAATATTTCACACTTCTATAATTTTATATAGGATAAGCATACTACAAGTGGAATCAAAGCGCTTTCTTGGGCCAGTCGCACCACCAATTTTAGCTAAAAAAAATAGGCTAGAGACTTGTTCCAACGTCTTTAAACTACAAATATATATCATTATGCACATTAACCCATGGTTAGTGAAGCATAAAGGAAGGAAATACAAAATTTGGTAACATATGTTGGACTCCCTTGTAACCCTTGTTGTTACCCCTTTGAGTAGTAGTGCATTAGAAAACACATGTACACAGAGTGCTCTTCCACTTACTTATGGTATATTAGAAGCCCCCCGTGGTTACCCTGAAACCAACCTAAGATAAGTTGTCGAATATCTTGTTGCTACAATAAACTGAAAATAACACTTAGGTAGATTACTCACATGTACCAAGGGTAGTCAGGTAGTATGGCTAAGGGCACAGTCGATCCTCCTTAGTTGATGCTCTGAAATATTGAGCAGAGTACTAATATTGGACCCCTTGTTGTATATTGCTATATATAGCACCTAATACTCCTTACTACAATAGGTCCCTCACTTCCTGCTATGATAGTCACATTCTTACACATTTTTCAGTATCAAGAAGTTGAAGTTTTTTCCACTGCAATATTGATTAGTTGGGATAGCCAAATTCCTATACATTTGTAGTATCTAGAAGTTGGGATTTATGCCACCACAATATTGATTAGTTGGGATAGCCAAATTCCTACAAATTTGCAATATTCTAAAGTTAAGGTTTCTACTGTAGCAATATTAATTAGTTGTTATAGGAAAATTCTTACACATTTTGTAGTAGCCAAAGTTGAGGTTTCTGTCACCATAGTTTTTTTCCAGTTCAGACGTCCAAATTCCTACACATTTTGTAGTATCCATATTTTTGGATTTCAGACGCTATAGTATTGATAAATTTGGAGTAATACTCCTATCAAAGTTTAAAAAAAATATCTGATGGTCCTAAAATTATAGTTGCAAGAGACCTAGCACACATGATTCAGGATGGTGAACTGATCACAATGATACCATCTGCTAGTAAGCCTCCATTTTTCAAGCAAACAATTTTTTGCTTTCCTTTGTCTCCACTCTTGGATTTTTTCTTCCCTCTTGTGGAACATTCTTCCCTCTTGCTTCTAGATGTGTTTCCTTAACAAAAAATTAATCTAAATTTGTAGGGTTAAACATGAGAATTGTGTGTCTCAAGTAGCTATGTAAACCTCCAATGTATTTGAGTAAATTTTCTTGAGAGGATAAATATACACCCAAAATCAATGCTCTCCTTCTAAAATCTTGGGTATAACTTTACACACTTTGACACTTCAATTGCCTAAAGTTTTTCCAATCCATTATAACTTTCTACATGTAAGTTAAAGGATAAATTGTCTTCTTAATGCAACCACAAAATCATTCCAAGAAGTTATGATCTTACCTCTTTTCTTGAGATCCCCTTGAGTTTTGGCTTCCCAACAAATAAGTGCTGCACTTTCCAACCTTAATGAAGCAAGCTGAATCTTGGTCTCATCATCTTTGATCCTTTGTATCCTGCAATACACTTCAAGCTAACAAACCCAATTATCTAATTTTTTAGCATTTCCCTCTCCATTATACATAGGCAATTCAAAATTTATTTCAACTTTTAAAAATGGAGTTTTACCATGTCCTTTTGGAGAATGTGGAGGTGTCTGTGAAGGGCTTGATGTAGAATATGATGATGGTGAAGACGAAGGTGAGGAGAAAGGTGGAGGTATTAGAGGTGGTTTATCACTATTTCCCTTTGGAGTATTTTAGCTCTCACCATACAACCTTGAGTTCCTTTCCTCATAAAGAACCTTCACCATCTCAGTCATGTCTAAGAATAATTTTATGAAAACCTTCTCATCCTCATTCATATTATTAGGATCTCCTTCATGTGTCATGACTGGTGAGGCCTTTGGTGACACTTGAGGTGAAACTTGTGGTGAAGATTGTGGAAAATGTGCTCTCCTCAAACTAGCTTGGGGACTTGCTCCCACAATATTTCCTTCTCCTCTTTTGAGCTTCAAACTTGTAAGCATAAAAAAACACTTGCAACAGAATTAAACCTTCAATGCAACCAAATAACCTAAGCTATGATACCAAAACTGATTCGTATTTGAAAACTTGAAGGTTTGATGAAATTTTCAAGTGAAATTTGTCTTTTATGCAATTAGGAAAGTTGCAATAGCACATAAATTAAGTTTTCAAACTCAGTTTTGCAACATAAAATAGAGACAATAATACCATAAACAGAAACACAAGACATCAAAATGATGAAGGAGTTCACCCCTCCTGGTCTACATCTCTTGGTCCAACTTCTAATGTTGGTTCTCTTTCATTATGTGCTCAAATGTGTTTTTACATGGATGTGTAGTGCTCATAATGAAAAAATAATGTCTCCAATGGATCCAAAACAATAAAAAACCCCTAGTTGGGCTCTTTCTGTACTCAATTTGGTAAAAAAATGACTAAGTTTTGCTCTCCTAAATATTTGCTGCTAAGTCATCTACAAACCGCACCCACCTTCAAGCATCCTACAATTTCTGCCATTTCGGCACCACCGAGCGATAAATTCACCCTGCGCTGACAAGATTCGTGTCGAATTAGGTGAAAATTATCTACTAGTTTAAATGCACAGTGACTCCCATGATCGGACAAATCGGGGCCACGTGGCCAACTATCTCAGTAGGATTTGGGGTCATTCAAACCACCATGCCAAAACTTAACTCCACCTAAATTGTGGTTTATGCTGTGGTGTGGTTAATTTTCGTCGAGGTTTGGTTCAAATTTCCGCGCCATATGGCGACTCCAATCGAACAATGGTTTGGTTGTTAAATTGTGGTTCGGTTCCAAACTTTCACACCGGAACCATAACTCCAACCTCGCTTCATTACCATGGTTGCATGTGGTGTGGGTTCCAGAACTGCTGGGTTAACTAACTATCTGTTGAACTGTGGCTTGGGGTCGGGGTTAACCCTGCGCCTTTGGCGCCCACCTGTGGTGTTGTGGGTATGGGTGGACCAGGGGCCAAGGGTTAACCCCGACCCTATCCCCTGACGTGAATTCACATAAAATTTAAATAGTAATGCGACCCATTGTATAATAAGAACCACCGTAGGCAGAGGGGTAGGACTTCGCATTGCTCGATGACAAGTCTTGTGTTCAACCCCAATGCGGTCCATTCAACCCATAAAAAATTTTAAACCATTGTGAGGAGGCCACGTGGTGACCAACCATTGGCTCACGTGGCCTCCATTCATTGGACCACTTCAAAATAACTACAACTAGTCATAAATCATGAAAATTTGACAATAAAAGGAGGACACTTGGATAGATCTCATTGGCTAAAGAAAACATGGTCAAGTGCCCAGTCACTTGCCTAGTTAGCATACGGGCTGCACAGTTAGCGTATCTGCAACCCAACTACAAAATTGTTAGATGTTTAGGAATACTGTCAGAATGCGATATCAAGAGAATACAAGATCATTTTTGAGTGATTATAGTTGCATTGTATTCCGGGCGACAAGATGTTCGTTTTGGCACTGGTTTCGAGAAATTTTGAACACTTTGAATTTTGAGCACTTTACTGATCCACTGTATTAGAAGATGTCCTTATACTCTTCCACGACATTATCCACTTTCTTCGGCTACGCAGAGGAACCATTTATTGGGACCATGTATGTGGCCACAATCTTCCCCTTACTTTGAGAGTGAATTAGAAAGAAAATAAATTTCCCGGTTTGGGAGATTATCTTATTGCACTTCTTAGTAGAGGTCAAAGAAATGGTAGTAGATGGGGCTGCCTCTAGTATGCTGTATATTTTGATTCCCAACGTAATAATAAAAGTGCAAGGTTTGGACTCATACATACCATCACACTTCCATAAACATGGTTTTCCTAATAAAACATCATAAACTTCAAGAGGAGCAACATCACACAATACCTCGTCCATGAAGGGCTTGATGTTGTAGGGAAGGTAGCACTGTTGGATGATGTGGATATCTCATCCTTAGTGGAGCCACTTGATGGTGTATAAATGCATGCGTGGTGTCATCGGTAGGACAAAAATCTTATTTAACTTTGTTGAGATGAGGTTATTTTGGCTCCCATTGTCGAAAATGAAGTGCAGCAGAGAACCCTTCACCCACATCTATGAGTGGAAGAGATGCTCCCCCTTATTTGGGTCTTCAAGCTCAATATTCTGGATCTTGGTGGTGCAAACATTGGCACTAGGTTCTACATCAATAATATACTTCCCCTTGTTTCTCCCCTTGTCGAGTTCTAGCTCAAAGTCGGAACATGCATCTAACTTTGAAGCTCTTAGCTCAGCCAACTAGTGACTGCTTGGTACGACACTCATTTGTGTTATGGGTGGGCATCTTGTGGAACTCACACCACTTTTATGTGACCTTCGTTGTATTAATGGTGTTATTATTTACTTGTGGCTTCGATGTGTTGTACTAGGTCACTCCACCTTGGATTTGTCCTTTTTTTCCACAGTTTGGAGGTGCCTTTTCCTTGCTTTGGATTCATAGATCCAAGGTCTTTCTTCTTCTATTTAAATTTATGCTCAATATTGACAACATATCGGTACGCTACACCGAGCAAGGAGATGTCCAGGAAATCCATTTATATCTCGATGTATTTGTGTAAACAACCATGGTACTTGAGTACCAAATGTCATTCATAATAATTGATACCCAAATTTTTGTGTAGGGTATGAAAGATATCATGAATTTGACACATCTTGGTCCCTTTATTGTCATACGACATGGTCCATTTTGTGTACTTAACTTCATAGCTCCTGAAAGGATAATATTGTTCCTTGACAACATCTCGGAAATAATTCCAAGAGAGTGTGGCTGAAATTAGTGAGGGTTCCTCCTTGTCCCTCTACCCACAGTAAGTTTCCCACCAGTCCTTGACATGAGGGGGTGAATTTGAGGAGTGAAAAACTAATTTTTTCCCTATTAGAAAAATTATGGACCAAAAATATCCTTCTAGTAGATTTAACCATTTATCTAGAGAATCTACATCAATTTGAACTTCAAATACAAGAATGTCAAAGTTAACTTGTACCTTAAAGGGGGTGACACCTCCAAAGTGACTGCTGGATGAAGATACTTTTCCCACAGATACCCGCCGAAGGATTTGAGAAAAATTACTCATAATTTTTATCCTTTGTCACTTAAGGGCCTCTTCAAGTAAAAATTTGAAAAGATATCCTACTCCCTCGATTTTTTTTTTCTTTTTTCCATGGGAGGTTGTCAAGGTCGGTGAGGCTGGTCTCTCAAGGGTTCAACTAGTTCAAGTCCTAACTCCTTATACCCCGACCTCGTTGGTGACATAAACAGAAAAAAAGAGAAAGAGAAGACCTATCTAATACCACTAATCCAGATTTAAGAAGGAATAAAATGAATTACAAATTTAAACAAAAACACAAAGATAGAACAAAAAATAACTTCAATTAATAAATATAAATTGTTGAAATTTTTTTACATGTAGGAAGGAAACAAACTAGCTCGAATGATGGTATATTATCTTTGAGAAGAGTTGTGATGGATACATGCCTTCTAAACTCAATTAAAATAAGTCTCTCAAGCATTTTATCATCAAGAAACAATGGAAAACACTAAACATCCAAAAACCTAACCCTAGGAGATGAAGCACCAAAATATTTTGGGCCCCACTAGGGTTAGTTGGAATGCCAAATTCCCTGGGTCGTAACTTTGGCATACAATCTCTGTTTGACATGCATGATAGCCCGTTAGAAAGGTATATCCAAGGACAAAAAAGTTTGACTAATTTTTTTTTCATAAGCTACAATTGTATCTGTTTCCCCCAAAACATGTCCTGTAGGGCCTCAAAATGGTTTTGGAAGTTCAAGACTTGAAAAAATGCCAAAAATAGAAATCTACCAAAGTAAGAAACTATGCTGGAAATTAGGAAACTGAAACGAAAAAAAGTTGGGGGTCCAATTACTAATGTTGATATTTAAATGGCCATAACTTCTCATCCAGGAGGAGATTTTTAAGGAGTGATATATTTTTGGAAATATCTTGACAAAAACTATCCAACCATGATATCCATAAGCTCATTAGAACATCATAACCTTAGGAAAAACTTAATAAAATTCACACCTATTTTGAATTCACTTGACGAGGGAATGCAAGAGATCAATCTATCATACTTATTCATGAAAGACATTTTTTCTTCCTTAGGCATCCCCTTCGACATTAATAACTCTTCTTTCTAGGGATTGGTGTATCCTTGGTCCCATGAAAATGAAGAGATAAATCTATGGTCATGTGCCCTGTTCGGTGATAGTGATGACATCTAGAGGGAAATCCTTCATATTCAAGTATCTAGTGATAAGTTAAATCGTTAAAACCAATCTCAATCTCCATTGAACCCCATCCTAATAGTTAATATTAACCAATATGCATGCTACAGTCATGAACCCAATATTTTGGAATGACATGTCAGCCTGTAGGCACTGACCTATCATGTTCCCTATTTTTTGGAATGACTCTATTTAGCAGAATTATAAAGGTAGTCTAGGAAAACACACCAAAGTCAGGTCCATTTAAATGGTTTCCTTACTAGCGTCGAATAAAGGTGACCACTTTTTCAACATTACCCAGGACAAGTTGATGGAATAATTTCGATCCATTACCCATGCTACATTTTTACTAGAGTGAAATTGGAAGAAGAACCAATCTTGTTCCAAGGAGGAAACTGTTGGTAGAGGATGCACATGCGGTCCCCATTCCTGCACAACACAATATTTTTGGGTTTTCAAGTTGAAACTTCTTCCCCTCGCTAAACTCACCACTACATACTTTGTCTATTGAACCACCTCATGGAGCTACATTTCTTTCCCAACACCATCTTAAGCTCTTCTTGTTTGACATTGGCACATCAATTTTTTTTTTCCTTACTATTTTCCTTTGTCCTTTTGTATAAAATATTCTGGCTTGGCCTAGCTTAACAAAAGTCGTTGATGGAAACCCCACGCCATTTTCTCCTCCTCCTAGCTCATATCTTCCCCCTTATATTTTATCCCTAATCCTGCTATAAGAGATGGTGATGTCCTAGTTGTATTTAGAAGGCATTGCAATAAAAAACCCCCTGGACCTTTGAGAAACCCTTGTTCCTTATTTTGTTCGATTAGACCGTCTGGGATGGCCAATATTCCTGCCAAGGTGAATCTGAGATAATTTTATGAAAACACCAAATAATATGGTGGCATTTCCACAATAGAGGTGAAACATGTACAAAAATTACCAGGACCCACTTGAAGATCTTTCTCACTACTGTGTCATCCATAACCTGGGTCTCTAGAAACAAGCATTTTGTCGATCCTTCCACTACCCCATCAAAACATAGTTCTCCCATCTCGAAATAAAGTTCATCCCCTGCCACCTATGCCCAACCCTAGTCCAAAGCACCAACATACGATCTTCCACCACTTCTGTGTCTTTCTTTTCTAGCTGGATCTGACCATATCTGGAAAAAATTAAGGGAGAAAGAGGAATAATCGACTTGAATTTCTTCCATACAAATAGTGATTAGCAGGTTAGATACACAACAAGCCAATATATTTATGACTCTCAACTACTCCTATCACCCCTCTTGTTAAATACTCACAATTAACAGTTTTCAATTTAGTATTTTTTTAATTCCAAAACCTTGAGAGTTAGAAATGACAAATTTATAATGCATTAATAATATTTCCAATTCTCAATTTCTAGAATCAATCATAACTTGTTTTTGCATGGGCATAATTTTAACTTACATCCAATATTTATTAGTATTATTTATGCTGGAGCATCATCATGCCTAATTTCCCATGGTGCCTATCATGGCACATCCTTTCATGACAATACTAATATCTAGTCACACCAAATTATCTTGTGCACAATCACTTATGCTAAAATTTGGTCACTCTAGTTATTTAATGCTCACATCAAATACCTTTGGCACAAGCTTAGTGGAAAACCATCTATGCTACCTCAATAGTAGTTCAAGGAACAAAATCAAAGCCACACCACAACTTGGAAATAATATATAGAAGACACATGGATTATCAACCTTGCTTTGGAATTATATAATGATAAAAGTTAATGAAGTATCTACGTTGTGGTCAACTTGGATTTGGAGAATGAGGCAATTGTCAATTTTTTTCATTGTTCACCAAAATGAATATTTGGGATCATATCCATTTATCATTTTTTCATATATAAATATGTATCATCTATTATTTAAAAGCAACCATCCATCCTTAGAGAGAGATATCTATATTCCTTTATCAGATTAAGTTCCATAAAAATATTCCATACATGACCAGAGAATATGATGTTATCTTACATTATTGTGATAAGTATCCAATTATAAGGTAGTTCTTACATGGGCAATAGGATATTCATAATAAATAATCTTTTTTGGCCTTATCATTGGCATTTATTATTTTGTTTGCTCATTCAATTTCATGGTTTCTTGATAAGTTTATCAAAAAAAATTAAATTGACATACATTCATTTAGTTTATTATATATTTTCATGTGTAGCGTTACTTTGTTATGTTTAGGAGTTAATTATAACACTGTAAAAAAAATTATACCCCCATTGGTTTACCTCTTGTTGTTGTTTCGAAAAACACCCTCCAAAATTTCACCCATACTTGAATTTTGGAGCCTACTGTGGATCTTGCCATTGGTCATTCTAGAGTCTCTTCTTATTCAATTAATGCTATGTTAAGTCTTTGAGCTCCTTTCTTGGATTACAAGTGTTGAATTTACCTTGTAAAACATCCTCAGTTCATAATGAATTCATGAGTTCATTCCTTCACACAAGCTTGAACACGCCTAGAACAATCAACCAAGATAGTACCTATGCAATGTTCAATTCATGTTGAAAGTTAGTGCACATTGTCAATTAACGGTTTGTACTTGTATTTCGGTGAGTTTTTCAAACTGACGCTTTTGCGCACCTCCATTTTTGTGAGTTTTGTTTTCATGTTTCTGAATGTCGCTTTTTCTTGAACCCCTCAACTATGCAATCTCCCAACTCCTTCCAGAACTATACATCAGGAAACTCCAAGCCTCAAGCCTAAAACTTAAGCTCTTGAGACCCTCAACTACACAATAACCTATTATGTCCTCTCAGAACTGCGCATTGGGAAACCTCAAGCCTCAATCCCCAACCTTTAGCTCTTAAACCCCTAAATTGTGCAATCCTTTGACCCTAGCCATCTTGAAGTGCACACTGTGTACTCTCAAGCCTTAGTCCTAGACCTTGGCCTCTAAAACTATGCAATCTCTAAGTCAAGCACTCAATCAGTCACCCAGTTCTAGTCTTAACAAGTGATTTCATGAAGCATGTCAGATTAGGAGTTTTTGGACTGATGTCGGCTTTTCATGACTGGTTTCAGTTGCATGTAATCTATTTTACCATGATAGGATGATGATGGATGAAAAGGAGAGAGAAGCTGTGTTAGAAGACACCTATGGAGTTAAAGAGATAAGATGATCATCAGGCCAAAAGACGAAGGAGCATCAGAGCACAATAGAAGATTAAAGGTCAGGATCACATGAAAACTCCATATTGATTCACAACCCTTTGGAGGGTGGATATGAATAACAAAGTATGTCTTTCATGAAGACAAAGTGTCAGATAAATATTTATTGAAGACAAAGCAACAAGAAGGACAACTTGGCACGACCACACCATCATGCTTTCCATGTCATTAGTGTCATGTCATGTCCTATCACGAGTCATCATGTGCCACATCATTTCGTGGATTATGCAAATTATATCTCGGAAAAATGTACTGTAAAGTGTAAGTCCAAGAGACAACTATGTAATGTGAAGAGTCATGTAGGAAGTCGAAAGGTCACAAGAAGTAAAAAAATCATGAGGGTAGTCAAAGAGTCATAAGGAAGGTGATGAATCACCCATTTATTATATATACACCCTCATTGCTCATGTAAAGGACTTTTCACCGTGGCTCCTCCTACTAGGCATTGGAGAGGAAAATGTTTGTTTCATAGGAGTGAGTGACTGCTCTAATGCTCCACTATTGGGGATAGAGGTGTTCACTGTCTTGATAAATCTTGGAAATTTAGCTTAATTCAGAAGCTCATTGAGCCAACACGCTTTCATGCATATGTCGTGAATATTGTAAGACTATTCTTTGAATGTTTGCGATGTATGTTTTTTTCATTTGTACTAAGGAAATTGAACTATTTCATTGGCTTTGGTACTTATCTTGTTGAAGGTGTGTTGTATTTGTCTTAACAATCATTTCTTCATTGTGAACTATTTCACTGGTTAATCAACGATTCATTCATATGTATATTTTTGTGTGCCTTTTTTGTATTATTACTATTACTTGTCTTTAAAAGGCCCACTTTTCTCTTCCCTTTCGGTAGAAGGACCTTGATAATTTTCGTAGATGAATGTTTCAAAAGTCATACTCACTTGCTGATATGAAAATACATGTGCATTACGCTTTTGTGTTGAACTTTATATCCAACGAAAATATACAAGGATACATGGTATCCAAGCCGATACTCCAAATGGGGCTCCTACTCCAAACAGTGTGAGGTCTAATTAGGCCTTCACATCTTGGAAACCCCATTGGTTGACGAATTTCTAGCACCATAAACAAAATGGTGCTAGAAGGAGGGATAGATGACAAGTTGTTCCCGTTGAGTATGTTTTGACTCTCTTATTTTAAATGGCTCATCTTAAAATCATAATCCCAGGTTGATTTTATAAACTATCCCCTGGTAAACTTTTAATCCCCGATGAGCCTCTTTATCACTTGTCTCAATTAAAGTTTGATGGTGAGAATGGAACATCTATAATCGAGCACATCTCTGATTTTCTTAATTTTTGTGAATATTACGAAATTGATGATGAAGATTTTGCATGTGTCGCTTTCTTCCTTACCCTTGAAGGTCGTCTTAATTGATGGTATCATACCTTACCATATTCTTCCATCCATTCTTCTCATCATTTCCTCAAGGAGCTTCACCAAGACTTTGATAGGTATGATTACTGAGATGTTTATAAAAGAATCAATCAACTTAGAATGGAACCTAATGAAACAATTGATGATTTTTCTAGTAGATTCCTTCATTTATGTTATGAGTTTCCCAAAGAAGACATGGATTAGGATTTCTTCAAGAAAATTTTTGAGAATTTGGTGAATATATATTTGCACAATGAATCCAAACCACTTGATATTTCTGCTTCCCCAACTCTTGTGAATCATGAGACACCCCTAATCTCAAAGGAGGAACCTGTTATTCCTTTTTTTCCTTGTCCTCCTTTTTTAGTTCCAATGTGGGTGCCTTCTTGCAATGATCATAAAGTTGGAAAATCAGAAAATAAAGTTCCTAATCCATCTTCTCATCCTCCTTTCACTTTACACGATTCATATCCCATGGAGTAAATCTCGGAATGGTTCATGAAGCCTATGGTGAAGAATGATTTCTTCATTCCTTAAGATGATTTTATTACTCAGAATTTAAATCTTGAATCTGATTAGGATACATGTCATCCTCTACCATCTCTTTCTCATCACCCCTTGTCCCTCAATATTCCTATTCAATCTCTTCCAAATAAAATAAGTAAACAGGTGCAAGGTAGCGACATTTCACATGTAAAGGAGCAAGAAGGTGAAGATTCTTTCAATATTTTTTTTTTTTTCAAATTCCTCCATGTCAAGATGATGCTCTTACATTCTCAGATGATGTGTAATCCTATAATCTCGGTAGTTAATCAAATGAAATAAATTTTTTCAGATTCATAGTCTTGGGAAACAATCATTCTAATGATGATGGATCTGTCAATGTATGCAATGATGAATGCCTAAGTGCACCAACTGATCTTTCAGTTACTCCAGAAGATGTTGATTTGACAGAATTATATCTGGAATATGACCCATCTGAAGGAAATTTTCTTATCAAAACATCTCTTCATCCCACTATCCCTTGTGCTCTCCCATGTGCGATGCATCTACATGCGATGAAGATACTCCATGCTCTTCAAGTTCTTCATCAGATGAGTTCACTTCTCTATTGACACAACGTAGTGAGGTTGTCCATGATGAAAGAAAAAGTAATCATATCATTGCGTATCCTTTCCATCTTGTATCATCTCTTTTTTTCTTGAAGACGACTCTTCAAATCATCTTGCTCATGAAATTTATCCATTAATGCATACATCTCTATATTTGTGATCAGAAGAATATTTAAACTTGAGTAATCTTGTTATAAAAGTTGTTAAATCTGATCAAACCAGTGATAGAATGGCTCCCATCCGGTTAATAGTGGTCTCATTGAAATTAGTTAAGGAAACTATCCTCACACCATGCATGATCTGGTTCAATCTTCAAAATGTGATTTTACAATCCATAGAAGTTTTGGGACTTTTCAGGGAGTCGAGGCACTTAAACTTCCTTTTTCGTTCATTTCATGATCTCAAAACATTGGTAAGATCCCAAAACTGAGTCAGGTCTGGTTTTCCTCACAAACATATTCTTTTTACATGGTTTCACTCGATGTAAATTCATTCTTAAAATATGTTTGGAGTTGCGGATATAATATTTTGAACTTTCAAGAGTCGATTTCTCATCAGATTCAAGAGCCTAGCTCTGGCTCTTAACTAAGGTTTGGATTGTGTGTCTCTCATAGAAGCATGGAACTGCGAAGTTGATTATTCCAAAGACTATATTGGTTGAAGGAATCATATCTATAAAATGCATTTCAGAATAGTCAGCTCCTAGTTTTTCTTGCGAATGTTATATTGCTAATATTTTTCTTCATCGCACCTAAAATCATCTTGAGCGCTACTGAATTCATGGGTTATTTGATGAATAAAATTCTTCTTCACTCATTTTACCTTGATTGGTTTCATGTGTTTTCTATACTATCATTCCTTTTCACTTCTTTTGATGATTAAGATGCTAGTGCAGTGTGTAACCAGTTACAAGAAAATGGTTTGTTACACTCATCATGCAAGGAAGATGATTCTATTATGCA
The DNA here is from genome assembly GCA_034641835.2 of Pinus albicaulis. Classification (NCBI taxonomy): domain Eukaryota; kingdom Viridiplantae; phylum Streptophyta; class Pinopsida; order Pinales; family Pinaceae; genus Pinus; species Pinus albicaulis. The sequence goes on from CM076584.1 coordinate 184,488,533, forward strand.
GATCATTTGCGAAACTGTTCAAATTGATTTTTCCTTTTTAATTAAAAATTGGGAATAAGATGCTTTAATTAGCCTATCTAATCATGATTCTGTCTCTGACGACTGTCATTCAATTTACCATTTTCCCATCAACACATCTAATGACATTTGTTTTACATCATTTGATTTGTATGGTTTAACATCTCACAATCTGGGTACTTGTCAAGCAGTTGAGGCACTTTCACACTTGCTGATGGTTATGTTAGTTCCTCACTATCTTCACATACAAACTGAATATGATCATATCCATTTTCCCTCACAAGATTCTCATCCTGACCTTGTTATTCTAATTGAAAATTCATCTTTTCAAGAATTTTGGGGTTTCAAGAGGATTGTTTTGAATTTCATGATCCAACCTATGATTGCCTGGAAGCATCTTACTTAGCAAGCCCATTTTCTAATAGAAAATTTTGATATTTTCTCATGCTTATTTAGAAGGATGTTATAGATGAAGGTGCATTCATAAGAAGTTTTTGAGGTTTTTCTATTTGTAATATTCATCGAAAATGTAAGATCGCAAGTTGGGTAGAATAAGTGGTTATGACATATATTTTTTCTAACAGGAAAGACCTTCAATTTTTTGTTCAAGTTATTCAATTTTTTACATTTTCTGTTGAAAATTACTTTATATAAGTTTGTATTATTCATATATTTGTGATTGCAGGTCGGGAACAACTATGGTGGCTTCAATGGAAGTTTCATTACACTTGACCATGACCTTCTAGCTAGTTAGGTTAGGAGTAGGTCTAGCTGCATTTTATTTTCCTCCTCTTGCGCTTATCTTGCACTCGCTTTCCATAGCCTTTCATTCATTTTATAGCTTTTGTCTTGCTTTCTGTTGATTGTTTTAGCCTCCATTTGTTTTGTCCTTTTGATTTTGGTTTTTTTGTTGTGTCTTGTCTCTTCTTTCATGTTTTGTTTAATAATAATTCACATGAAGGATGTTCCCTTTGGCTTGAAGACAATGTGGAAAAATAGAAAAGGGATTTGTGACACTGGAATATTTGGCTACCCATCAGATCTTTTTCCTCGTCTTTTTAATCCTTTAGTCGATGATGTTCTGAAGGAAAATATGATCCTTGTGTGAGGAAATATCTATGTCAAACCATGATATCAATGTCTACTTTGGAAACCTCATGCCTATATTCCGTTTTTTATGTTTTTTTGTTATCGATGCTTATCCAGTCATTAGAGAAGGCCAAGGGGAAAAGATAAATGAGAAAACCAATATCAGAGGTCTTATATATGTTTCTTTGAAGGAACAACCTCTTATTCTCTTAATAAGTTTGGATCCCTCTTCCGCCCATTAAATGAATAAGTGTCTATGCACAATCCTTATAAAATAAATAAATAAAGTTTGAAAGAAGAGAGGCTTCTTGCACAGGGAGGGGAAGCAAGCAACTAGGTCGAGGTACCGTCTAGGCTCGCTTGCAGTGGAGTAATGTTTGTATTCCCGAAGTGAATCCGTTGAGGTACTGTCTAATACTACTAACAGTGAAGCATCATCAGAGATGAAAAAATATACTCTGAATATCTTAAGTCCATGAGAAAAATTACCCTTCTCCTGATTCGAAACATTATGGCATAGTTGGTTTTATGATTGTGTTCAACTAAGGAGGGGTGAAGGGGACTATATTTATACATGGGGTACCTAGGAAAGCCAAAATAATTTAAACAATGAATCAATACTCCCTGAAGAACTAGACCTTGCACAAAGAATTTACCAAGGCAGAGAAGTTGTATTTTTACTAGTGTGTTGCCAAGTGTTTTTGCTGCGACAAACACCCTTCAAAATTTCACATATACTTGAATATTGGAGCTTATTGTGGATATTGCGATCAGTGATTCCATAGTCATGTCTTAGCCCATTAATGCTCTATTGTGTCTTTGAGCTCCTTTCTTGAATTATAAGTGTCGAAGTCACCTTCTTACACATGCTCAATTCGTAATGAATTCATGAGCACCTTCCTTCATGCAAGATTGAATAGACTTAACAAAATCCACCAAGATAGTTCGTGTGAAATGTTCAATTCATGTCGACAATTAGTGTGCATTGTCAATTGACGATTTCTCACTTTTCGCCGCATTTTTAATTGTATTTCGGTGAGTTTTTAAAACTCACGCTTTTTGACGCAGGAGCATCCGGCTCAACAATTTCATTTTAAATTAATAGATATAGGGGGTCTTGTATTTTTATAAAATTGGATTCTTATGTAACAAATTAAAATAATTTGTTTAAAGTTTGAGTGATTTTAATGAGAGATATTAATTAGTGAGAAATTTTGTAAATGTTCTCGAATGTTGGAGAACATGAGAGAATTAGGAATTAGAAGATTTGGGAATTAGCTGTAAATCCTAAATTAGAATTGGTTTCATGAATCTAGGGATTTATGAGAATCCTTAGGGATAAAAGAGAGATTTTAGGATATAGAGGATATTCAGGATTTGGTTGAGGATATAGTGGATCTAAACCAAAATTGGTTTTATAATCCAATTGTATAAATTGTAAGCCTCAAGGCATTAGATAGGGTGATTTAGGACAGACAGACAGGAATTGTTTTGTGAGCCTACGGGCAATTTAGAGAAAAGGCCACTGATTAGAATATCAGGCCAGAGAGAAGAAATTTTTGTAATTATTGGTTATATATATTTAGAGATAAATGTCCAACACCTACATACAATGTAAATCAAGCCATTTAGGGAAATATTAAATTACGAGTTTAAGCTTTCCTCACATGTTTGACTTAATGAAATCTTTGAAGTCTGCGTCTTTGTAAAAGTTTGGTTTTTTGGGTTAATTATGGATTTGATTTTTAAATGTTTCCATAAGTTTGAAGCCACCCATATATATTTGGGCATAAGCAGGCACAGAAGGACGTATTGATTCCTAGGACTTGAATAAAATTGAGTCTATTTCCTTGTCGAAATTACCCTTCTTGGTTGATTGAAGATTGGAACTGCTTTCTTTGGGGACAACGCTGAGATTCATATCCTCTGCGTATAATAGGAAAATTCCTTGAAGGAAGAAAATCCTGTACTTTGATTAAATTCATGTTGGGGTTTTAAATCATCATTGGGAGTAGAGATTGTATTGAGATAATCCATTAAATACATTGTGACCAGAATTAGGTGGTGGTATTGATTTGTTTGTTGAAAGCCCAGGAAGTTTTGGAGTAGCAGCATCTCTGAAATTTCTTTGAGAGAGATTCAATTTAGTAGAAATGTTGTATATAGATCTCTGTTGGAAAATTTGTTGTAAAATTCCATATTCAGTCAGAACCCAGTTCTATTCAAAACCATGAATTGAACAAAGGCAGAAGTCATGAATTTATGGTGCAAAGAACAGTGAAATGGTTTTATAAACAGCTAGTGGTTTATTCGCAGCACTTATTCATTATCAACGGTAATTCTGATGAGAGTACGATAGTGGTCTAGAAGAAACCCGTGGCATATAAAAACCACCTGTTTTGCATATGTTGAAACTGTTAATTGTCACACATATTGTAATGCAATTTCCCTCGGATCGGAATCTTGAAGAAATCGACGAAAATTAACTAGTTGAAGATGCGGCATTGATAGAAGGCTAGATAAATGGAGCAAAAATCATCAGATTGGTGAGAATATATTATCAACGGTGTAAAGGTGTGATTGGAATAAATTGTGGGTCCGTATATGATTGTATTCAACATGTTTTATTGATCAACGTTAAACGTGTAGGCTATGAAGAAAGGTGAGTTAAGTAAAAAGAAATGGGCTAGAATTATTTTGGTTGGTATCATATATTTAACCAAGGTTAATACATTGATTTGAATTTCATAAAGTGGGTTTTTGTATATGGTTTATAACCATAACTATGTTTTAAGGAAATAACTTCTGCATGAGAGGTTACATAGTTTGGAATTATCTTGGTTTATGAGACTTTGCATTTAGTATGTATTTTGTGGGTAAACATAGCTTAGGTTGCGTCAAGTGGTATCAGAGCTGGCAAAATATCTTTTGAAGGTTAAAGTTTTTTTTATTTTTTAGAATTGTTTAGAATGCATGTGTGATGAAGAAAATAAGAGAAGATCAGATTTTGAATCTGATAAGCAGTGGATACATAGAGTTGATGTGTAACAAACATTTGTAGAAATAAATGATAACAGTCCATTCAAAGTACAAATGAATGAGGAGAACAAGGTCATGCAAATATTTTGAAGGTGAGATAATTTTAATCTGGTTTGAAGATTGTGATTGCAAAATTCTGGTTGCAGACAAGATGAAAAAAAAGAAAGATCCAAGTCTTAAGAAGCAGTGATGGAGGAAATGGTAAATATTTCTGAAAGAAGGAAGGTGACTAAGTGCAGTAGCCAAAGGAACAACAGGTTCAAGAGAGTGAACCAAAAGAATACCTAGGATGAGGTCAAGCTCAGAAAGGAAGCTTGATAGGGTATTGAGTAGCAAAAGGAGATTGCTACAAGAGAATGCTATGTTGCAGATTACAATTGAGCATTGATGAGCTCATGAAGAAGACGACAATGGAGGCTCAGAGAAGAGGCCCTAAAGATAAGATAAGTGATGAGGATCGAGAGAGAGATATTTCAGTGATGAAAGTACAACTGGAGGTACTACAGGAATGGCTACAAGAGACAAGGAATGAATGCAAAAGACATGAATGGAGAATGAAAAAATGGGTTAGATGGAACCTATTGCAAAAGAAATGGAATGCTAAGCTGATGAACAAGTTCAGAGAACTTGAACAGATACATATTTCTTTGTTGGAAAGATAAAGACTCAAAGGAATTGAGTCACAACAAATAGGATCTGCTAGAAACCAGAAAGTACATTGTGAAAGATGGGTGCTTGAAGAAGCAAACAAGACTAAAAGGTATTGTGTTTTTAAAACTAATTATTTGTGTATGATTGCAGGTACATCACAGGATGATGAACAAGATTTAGATTTTGTGAAGGAGAAGGAGTAGAATCTGAAATCTGTTCAGATTAATGCTGAGATAGCAAGATCTCAGAAAGAAAAAGACATAGAAGGGTCTCATGGAAATATATAGCAGAGTATTGAAACAGAGGAAGAAGGACCATCTGAATATTAGTCAACAACAAGTGAAGGTATGGAAAGTCATGTAAAGTTTCCAAATTCTACCCCAATTGAAATTGTTGAGCTATATAGAAAGTTAGATCTTCAAAGAAGAGAGTTGGAAAAACATAAGATCTATACTCAAGATGAATTGCTGAAAGAGAAAGACAAAGAAATTGTCATGAATGAAAGTCAATAAACAGAGGATAAGGATGTAAGAATGATTTAGCGAATCAAAGAAGTTCATTATTGTGAACGAGAGAAGAGAGATATTCTTGAAACAGATGATATGGAGGAGAGACTAGCTGACAGTCTCATGGAGAATTTAAATCAGCATACTGATGTACTGACTAAGGATTTAAATGAAAACTCAAAGAAGCATACTGAGATGTTTCCAGAGGAGGAAGAGGCATTGAAAACTTGTATTTTTAATACTGACAATTCATGTGTTAATTATGCAGGTAAAGAAAGACAACAAATGGAAAATGTCAAAGAATCTAATGAAAGGGAAACTATGTTAGCTGAAAACATAATGAAGGATCATCATTCTATTATGGTGTTTGGAACAATGGAGATAACCCTGGAAATTAGAAAGAAAGACAATAAATATTTTCTGAGCCCTGAAAGAGACTTAGAACTGCAAGAAGAAGATTTTGTGACTAGATCATCAAATGAGACCATTGGGTATTGTAATTTTGAAATTGATAATTTGACTATGTTTACAGATGTTGTAGAAGACAATCCATCTCTTGGATTTGTCTTGAATGAAGATGAATTGTTGCAGCAAAAGGAACCCATAGATTCCTTACTTAATAAGGAGAGCATCTACAAGGAAGGTGAGACAGTCATGTCTCATATGAAGGAACTTGTTATTGTTGATGACAAGGAGAATTTGGCTTATCTGATTGGCCAAGAGAAGACTGTAGAACAGACCCTTAGAACTGTCACAGTGGTGGAGAATCATAATTCTATTCTGATAAAGGATGAAGATACAGAGTTTGAAGAGGCTGAATTTACTATCAAAATCAGTCAAGGAGGTGAAGGATAATCACTGAAGGTTGTCAAGGAAGAAGAAGAATGTTATGCTAAAAATGAATTGTAGCATATTGATGATATGTTTGAAATGAAACAAGTACAAAAGGAATGGTTGAAATGATTTCTGAAAACATTTAAAAAAGAGAAAGGAACTGCAGATACTGAAGTGGAAATGTCTGAAGTTGTGAAAGAGGCAAGAGCAGATACTAGTTTGCCAAAATTAATTATGCTTGCTAGTATACAAAGAAGGATGAATGAGTATATTGCTAAAATTAAAGAAACAAAAGATAATTTATTTTTTGAAAATGAATTTATAGGTAGTGAGCAGAAGAAGGATGTTGCAGAGGGAGATATCTTAAGAGATATTCAGGAAGTTTGGGAGGCAACAATGTCCAAAGAAATATTAGCAACAGTATTTAGAGCAATATCTACAATGATATTTGCAACAAAAATTGGAAGCAAATGGAAGAGTGGTTACCAGTCAGAAGATAACCCGGACATAGAGATTGAAAGTATAAAAAGGTTGATGATGAAGGTATCTCAGAAGAAGACAGCAACAAGAAAGAAAAGAAACAACAATAAGGAAAATACAAGAACAGGGTGTGAAATCATAGCTAGTGGGAAGATGCAGAATAAAGTACGGAAGCCTGGAACAATGCAGCTGAAGAATGATGCAGCTTATGGATAGCAGCAAAACAAAGTATGGGATCCAGGAGGCTAAAGGTTGGAAGCACATGATCAGGAGACCATGATTAATTTCTACTTTGGGAGTCTAATGCAAGAGCATCCGGCTCAGCAATTTCATTTTAAATTAATAGATATAGGGGGTCTTGTATTTTTATAAAATTGGATTCTTATGTAACAAATTAAAATAATTTGTTTAAAGTTTGAGTGATTTTAATGAGAGATATTAATTAGTGAGGAATTTTGTAAATGTTCTTGAATGTTGGAGAACATGAGAGAATTAGGAATTATAAGATTTGGGAATTAGTTGTAAATCCTAAATTAGAAGTGGTTTCATGAATCTAGGGATTTATGAGAATCATTAGGGATAAAAGAGGGATTTTAGGTATAGAGGATATTCAGGATTTGATTGAGGATATAGTGGATCTAAACCAAAATTGGTTTTAGAATCCAATTGTATAAATTGTAAGCCTCAAGGCATAAGACAAGGAGATTCAAAACATACAGACAGGAGTTGTTTTGTAAGCCTATGGGAAATTTAGAGAAAAGGCCACTGATTAGAATATCAGGCCAGAGAGAAATTTTTTTTGTAATTATTGGTTATATATATACAAAGAGAAATTTCTAGCACATACATACAATGTAAATCAAGCCATTTAGGGCAAGAGTAAATTTTGATTTTAAGCTTTCCTCACATGTTTGACTTAATGAAATCTTTGAAATCTGCATCTTTGTAAAAGTTTGTTTTTTTCGTGTTGATTATGGATTTGATTTTTAAATTTTTTCCATAATTTTGAAGCTACCCATATATATTTGGGTATGAGCAGGCACAGAAGGACGTATTGATTCCTAAGACTTGAATAAAATTGAGTCTATTTCCTTGTCGAAATTACCCTTCTTGGTTGATTGAAGATTGGAACTGCTTTCTTTGGGGACAACGTTGAGATTCATATCCTCTGCTTATAATAGGAAAATTCCTTGAAGGAATAAAATCATGTACCTTGATTAAATTCATGTTGGGGTTTTAAATCATCATTGGGAGTAGAGATTGTATTGAGATAATCCATTAAAGATGTTGTGACCATAATTAGGTGGTGGTATTGATTTATTTGTTGAAAGTCCAGGAAGTTTTGGAGTAGTGACATCTCTGAAATTTCTTTGAGAGATATTCAATTTAGTAGAAACATTGTATATAGATCTCTGTTTGCAAATTTGTTGTAAAATTCCATATTTAGTCAGAACCCGGTTCTATTCAAAACCACGAATTGAACAAAGGCATAAGTCATGAATTTATGGTGCAAAGAACAGTGAAATGGTTTTATAAACAACTAGTGGTTTATTCGAACCGCTTATTCATTATCGACGGTAATTCTGATGAGAGTGCGATAGTGGTCCAGAAGCAACACGTGGCATGTAAAAACCACCTATTCCTCATATGTTGAAACTATTAATTGTCACGCATATTGTAATGCGATTTCCCTCGGATCGGAATCTTGAAGAAATCAACAACGATTAACTAGTTGAAGATGTGGCATTGATAGAAGGCTGAATAAATGGCAATCGTCGGATTGGTGAGAATATATTATTAATGGTGTAAAGGTGCGATTGGAATAAATTGTGGGTCCATATATGATTGTATTTGACATGTTTTATTAATCAACGTTAAATGTGAAGGATATGAAGGAAGGTGAGTTAAGTAAAAAGAAATGGGCTAGACTTATTTTGGTAGGTATCATATATTTAACCAAGGTTAATACATTGATTCAAATTTCATAAAGTGGGTTTTTGTATATGGTTTATAACCATAACTGTGTTTTAAGGAAATAACTTCTGCATGAGAGGTTACACAGTTTGGAATTATCTTGGTTTATGAGACTTTGCATTTAGTATGTATTATGTGGGTAAACGCAGCTTAGGCTGCGTCACTTTTGCACACCTCCGCTTTCGCTAGTGTATTTTTCATGTTTTTATATGTCTCTTTTGCTTGCTTTCACTTTAATTAGTGTTGTTTTCATGTTGTCTTCTCTTTTCAATGTGTCTCTTTCATCGGTGTTTGCATATCGCAAGTGTCATTCACACTTCTCTTTTCATATAGAAAATGTCGTCTTTGGCATGGGATGTTGTTTCTTATCATGTAAAGTGGAGTTTTGGTTTGTTCTATGGGATAATCTTTGAGTTATTGATTTTTTATTATCCTGTAAACATGCATTGCACTGTGTTCCAAATTTTTGAGCACTGTGGCACAAGTGTCGTCACAAAGTGTATCTTCAGTGTCGCACTTGGAATGAGCCATCACAATGTTTCCACATTGAGGAAAGTATGTTGTTCATGTGTTCTGGGTAACCTATGTGGTGTCATTAGGTAATCTAAGTGTGTGATCAAGCTCAAGTCTTGTTCCTGTTCAACTTCATCTCATTGATCCCACACTTAGTCAAAATTGGGAAAACTCCTCGATCATGTCACTCAGCCTCATCCAAGCCTCCTGATTTGTGCACTGCATAGTCTTAGTCCTTAAGCGACAAAATTTCCTTTTGACACTGTGAAATGTGTAATATCTTCCTCCCAAAAGTGTGCACTACGCAATCTCATTGCTCAAGCCCAACCCATGAGCTCCAGAACTGCGTAATATTTATATCCAACCCAACCTGAACTAGAAATTGTGAAGTATCAATCCTCAAGCTTCATCCTTGAGCTCCTAAACTGTGTAATTAGGAAATCACCTAGCCTCCTGTCCTTCCAAAACTGAACATTGTGAAAAATCATTTCTCAAGCCTTAAACTTGAGCCCTTGAACCCCTCAACTAAGCAATCTCCAAACTTGTATTCTTTTCAAAACTACGCATTGGGAAAATCTAAGCCTCAAGCCTCAATCTTGAGCTCTTGAGCCCCTCAACTACGCAGTCACCCAGTATGTCCTCTCAGAATTGCGTATTGGAAAACCTCAAGCCTTAAGCCCCAACCTTGAGCTATTAAACCCCTCAATTGCGCAATCCTTTGACCCTAGCCATCCTGAACTACGAATTGCACAATATCAAGCCTCAATCTTAGACCTTGGCCTTTGGAACTGTGCAATGCTTGAGTCAATCACTCAATTAGTAACATGGTTCTAGTCCTAACAATTGATTTCATGAAGCATGTCAGATAGGAGTTTTTGGAATAATGTCAGCTTATCATGAGTGGTTTCAGTTGCAGGTAATCTATTTTATCATGACAGGATGGTGATGGATGAAAAGGAGAAGGAAACCACTATAGATGACAACTATGGAGCTAAAGAGATAAGATGATCATTAGGAGAGAAGACAAAGGAACAATAGAGTACAATAGAATATCATAGTTCGATATCGCATGAAGACTCCATACCGATTCACAATCCTTTGGAGGGTGGATATTAAGAACAAAGTATATCTTTCGTGAAGATGAAGTTTTGGATACATATTTAATGAAGACAAAGAAATGAGGATAACTTGGCACTGCCACATCATCATGCAGTCCATGTTATCAGTGTCATGTCATGTCCCATCACAAGTCATCATATGCCACATAATTTCATGGATTATGTAAATTCTATATTGGAAAAATGTAATGTAAAGTGGAAGTCCAAGAGATATCTATGTAATGTGAAAAGTGATGTAGGAAGTCGAAAGGTCACAATATGTAAAAAAATCATGAGCGTAGTCACAGAGTCTCAAGGAAGGTGATGAATCACCAATTTGTTATATATACACTCTCATTACTCATGTAAATGACTTTTCACCTTGGCTCCTCCTACTAGGAATTAGAGAGGAAGATAGTTGTTTTGAAGGAGCGAGTGACTGCTCTAATGCTCTACTATTGGGGCTAGTGGTGTTCACTATCTTGATGTATCTTGGAACTTTTACTTAATTCAAAATCTCGTTGAGACAACACGCTTTCATACATATGTCGTGAATATTGTAAGATTATTCTTTGAATGTTTGCGATGTATGTTGTTTTCATTTGTACTAAGGAAATTGAACTATTTGGCTTTGGTACTTATCTCGTTGAAGGTGTATTTTATTTTCTTTAACAATCATTGCTTCCTTGGGAACTATTTCACTAGTTGATCAATGATTCATTTATATTTATATGATTGTGTGCCTTTTCCGGATTAGTACTATTACTTGTCTTTAAAGGGCCCACTTTTCTCTTCCCTTTCGGTAGGACCTTGATAATTTTCGCAGTTGAACATTTCATAAGGCATACTCACTTGTTGATTTGAAAATTCCTGTGCATTGCTCTCTTGTGTTGAAATTTGTAGCTAAGGAAAATATACAAGGATACATTGACAACCAGGTTGATATTCTAAATAGGGCTCCTACTCCAAATGTTGTGAGGTGTAATTGGGACTTCAAATTGGGGAGACCCCCTTGGTTGACGGATTTCCAACACTGTCAACACCTCCCTAAGTTTATAAGACCATATTGTTAGTAATCAACAACATCAATTTGCATGCTACCCCTTTATGATTTCCTTCATTTGTTATAGCCAAACCAATATCCAACAAGCGCATAATCCCTTGTAATAAAAAACATCATAGTTGACAAGACTCATCCACCTAAATTCTGAGAACCAAATCAATAAAAAATGTAAAATTGAACATGCTAATGGTAGTACTAAGTATTATTATCTTTAACTAAAACTATCTTAATGAACATTGAAAGGGTATGTGAATGATATCTATCTATATATATCATCAATAAATTTGTAACTGTTTGCTCATAATATTTTATAGGATATCCTTTTCAAGCAAGGGAACTAACTCTATGAGATGCAACACCCTTAACTCTAAGAGAGACACATGAGTGTGCATTCAAAAAATCTTCTATTCTACCCTCTACAATTTAGAGATATTGCATAAATTTTAGGTGCTTTACTAATAGCTCCAATATACACCATCTTCATTATTGTATTCATTTCCATTAAAGCAATAGATATAGAAAAGCTAATAGATTTATGCATGGTACTTGTTAGGCTACTTAAAACAATATTGGATGATAAGAAGGAAGATGATAAGTCACACTTAATATTTATAGATTCTTTGGGATTCACTATCTCTTTAAGATTTTATACAATTGTATCTTTTATTTATATTTTAAATTATGTTATTGTGTTAATGTCTAGAAATAACCCTTGTATGCAAACCTTATATAAAGTGATGATAATAACATGTATTATTTCATAATAATTATTTATAATTTCTTAATTGTGTTAAAATGATTGTTTATAGTTTTATTATACAACTTTCTTCCATCACTTTCATCTTAACTAGTATTACTATTAGAAATTTTAAATTTTTATTTCTTTAAATATCCATAATAATCTATATAATTCAACACATTTTCATACAATAGGATAAAATTAAAATGCTATTAATTAAATATTATTTTTCTTTCTATGTGGTTCATAACTATAAGATTTGGTGACCATTACGTCCACAAAATATTTGTATGAGGCAGATCCTTGGATCAAACATGGAACCTAGCCCATGACCTCTAAATAACAAATGTGCTTTTAACAATGGAGACAATAAAGACTCAACCAATTAAACTTACCCTTGAGGCTCCACACACAACCTACAATGTAATTTTTAGTAATAAAAATGTTAGTGTTAATATGTCATCATAAGAAAGCTAATGCTAATAAGATTATATGTAGTGGGTAGTGTTTATATCATCGCAGGTTTTAGAAAAATGTTTCCATATGTAATTACTTATCTCCTGGTGAGAAATGACTTTATTTTTTTTAAGCAATATCAACTTTATAAATTAAATGAAATTGAATATCTCTATTACATATTTTGTTTATAGTATTGACTGTATTTTAATAATTTATTTACTTCTCTAAAATTTATAATTTTAAGATTAGTATATTTTTGTAGTGCAACTAAAATTTAAATTAAAATAAAAATCAATGATATAAAAGTAATTAACAATAAGAAAAAAAAATGAAAAAAAAATAAGAAATATGATATAAATATCTAATATGTCTTTACTCATTATTAAAAAAAAGTTTTTTTTTTTTTTTTCTTCTTCTTCTTCTTCGGAAAAATCTCATTGAAAATTCAATAATTGTTTTCTAAAAACAATTTCTAGAATCTAGACAATGGATTATTTTATTGATGTAAAAAACAACCACAATATTGTCATTATGATGAAAATAATCAAAATTTTCAATATTTCACTACCTAAAATAACTCTGATATCAATATGTATAATTTATTTTAAATTAATTAATTAAACAATTTTTAAATTTAAAATATTTTTAAAAATAATAATTAATTTCAAAATTTAAACTAATTATAATAATTATATTTATTTATATTAATAAAACACATTAAATTTATTTTTAAAATACTAATTTAAATTTTCCACCCTGAATTTCAAAACACTAACATCGATTATCTTCAGACCATGTCCAGTTTGGTGCACAGCTAGTAATAATTAATACATATCTAACCACCACCTTAATCATCTAATCATTTGATATGAGATAACAAAATGTGTGTTGAATACATCAGTATCGAACAATACACCAACTAAAAGGTGCTAATTTAAAATAAATAATAAAGTTGTCCCGCCATACCAAACCCACTTTTAAATGGTTAGAATCAGTATTTTCAGCAGAGAGTAAATATCATACTAAAAGCAGATGAGACTTCTAGAAAGTTAAGAAGCAGCATGTTCAGCAGAGATGAATATGATAATAATAGTGGATGAGACTTCCAAAAAGTCCAGAAGCAGAAGCAGCATTTTCAGCAGAGAGTAACATGATATTAATAGTAAATGGAGAATGAAAGGTGTGTCCTCTCAATAAAAACCACCAGTCCGGGCAGTGGACAGTAATATTATGATATAAATAGTAAATGAGAATGAAAGGTGTGTCATGTCAATAAAACCTATCATCCCGGGCAGTGAATTATATCAGTGATGGGTTTGAAATTTATGGTGCTGTACTCATTCACCAAACCCACCATAAGCAACCACCTATCCCATATCCTTTTCATGCCATCAACCCACTAAATAAATATAATAATGCTCCACAACTACCAGTGGCTGACTTTAAGTGGCCACTGCATAATCACAAATTTGTCACAGTTGCATTTCACACACAACATACTTAGATTTGAAATTAACACTAAACGCCTGTACAGTCTTGCAGTCAATCCCATTTCTCTTGATGATCAAAGAGAAAAAGGAGAAAAACAGTGTACTGCCCAATAATTCTCACACATTTCACAAAAATACAATACAACAATGAGTTGAGCTGTGTTTGGGAGTTTACCTCCATTAATGACTCAGGTTCGAATCTCGATACTGGTACCATATCTCCTAAGAATCCCAGGAGATCAATTCCACTTGGGCCCAAAGAAAAAAATGTGGAGTTACCAGACACAATAAGATAAATCAAAATATTACAAGATCTTGGAAATGGCCAGGATTCTTTCATAGATTTCCTGATGATGAGTTATGATACTTAGCTTAAAATGTCATAAGAAAAATTACCACGCAAAACACCAAACACTTTCCAATGGCCATGTATCAAATATTTTCCATAATCAATTATATAATGGATCAGGTGATGATGGGTTATGATACTTAGCTCAAAATGTGGATAAAAAATTTACCACGCAAAACTCCAAACACTATCCAATGGCCATGTATCCAATATTTTCCATAATCAATTATGTAATGGATCAGGGCCTGTGGGAACCAATCTTTCATCCACACTGTAATTCACTGGATCCAAGGACCCTTTTTTTGCTGCTGCTGGAGAAAACCTGCTGCTCCTGCTCCTGCTCCTTCTGCTGCAATATCCACAATACTGAGAGTGGCAACAGTCTCTACTTCTTTTGAACTGATCATAATCTGATGAAGAAGTTGATGCATAATCTCTTTCCATGTACTGATCCTCCTCCTGCTGATGGCTAAGTAGATGCTGAGCTCTCCCATTTGTTTCTCCCACTCCCACAATTAAGAGTCTTGAACGTCCTGCCCTGCAATGAACAGCAGCTGCCAGAAGACACAGCATTATGATCATCATCATATGGTTGCCATGAATCCTTATATAATAACCAACCCTAAATTTCTCCATTCTCAGAATAATAAAACACCACCACCACATTATTCAACTGGAATTAATGACTACTAATGTCTGTGTAGACTCTAGGATGGAATAACAACACAGATGAAATGGGTAGCGTTTTTCTTGATCGTCCCCTTCCTTTCTTCTCTTCTTCTTCCTGCGATGGTGCAGTAAATGATATGTATCTACCCGAGGACGGAGTAGAGGAACTTGATGTCTCCGGGGTCTCTTATTCAATGTGCATGATGCAAGCGTTGACATATTTGGTTATATATTGTGATCATGTATAGCATCTTATGGTATGCCTATATATACCCCGGTATGGATATATGGATAGATTCCCTAAATTTTTATATTAAAGAAAAATAATAATAATAGGGTTAACAAGATAAAATATTTAAATATTGAGAGGTGTTTTAGCAGTATATTATATTATTTTTTTTTGGATTGAATTGCTTTAAGTTATTCATTTATGACCATTTTCACTAGAATTAATCCTAATAAAAATATTTTATATTGATAGAATTATAAGAAATTAAAAATAAATAAATAAAATAACAAGATAATTACTTTTAAAATACATTTACATTAATTTAAAAATTAATAAAAAGAAAGTTTAAAACTATTAAAATTTATAATTAATAAAAAATATAAAATCATATTATTAATCTTTAATATGGTTGATTTTTTATTGGGCGTTTTTTTAATATGGTTGATTTTTTATTGGGCGTTTTTGTTTCTTTTAAACTATTTGAAATTTGGAAATGTGAAAATTTTGAAATAAACATTCAAAATCCAATCACACAAATGTGAAAATTTTGAAATAAACATTCAAAATCCAATCACACAAATCAGATTAAACATTTTCATTGAACATTTCTTTATTTCTCAACAACCACATTTTTAAAATGAAAATTCCACTCCAACTCCCAAAAAAATACCAATTACCAACTCTTTTCATAAAAACTTTGTGAACTTTGTGAAATATATAATTTATTATATATTTATGAATTTTTTTATTATAATAATTTATTTTAAAAAATAAATAGAAAAATTATGTTCATAGTATTTTCAAATATCATGTAAAGGGAAATTACTACCGGAAATGAAGATACATACATTATTAATGTTTTGAAAAAGTATAAAGTTCAAATTGTTTTCCGTATTAAATTTAGTATATCAATATTAATAATACAAAATTAAAATTTGCAACAATTATTTAGTTTGCATTGACTTCAGAGACATTACCTTATTAAAAAAACAAAAACACATAAATATATTCAAATACTTTCAAAACAATTAGATTTACATATTAAAATATTCATAAAACAAAAATACATGCCTAAAAGAAAAGTGATAAAATCATTTCAAATAATATTATTTTTAAAAACACATCAACAGAAAAATATTCAAATGCTTTCAAAACCATTAAACTTACTTATTAAAATATTCATAAAACAAACAAAAAAACATGCATAAAACAAAAGTGATAAAATCATTTCAACTAAATATTTTTTTTTATGTTCTTTAAAAAAACCTTTGTTGTGCAACAAACAAATTCAAGATTGCATTGACTTGAGAGTCAGGACCAATTAAAAACAAAAACACATATTCAAATTAAAAAACAAAAACACATATTCAAATAAAACATGGTGAATGACTTACAAGTTCATAACCTCATTATGGTAAAAAAAAAACATGGTGAATGACTTACAAGTCCATAACCTTATTATGGTAAAATGATGGAACAAAATACAAAATAACTCATAAAGCATAAAGAAAACGAATTAGAGATTTCTTGTTGACCACGTGAAATGACTTGCAACTCTATGACCTTACCAAAGGTAAAAAAATATGTTAAAGTGATCGAAAAAAATATAAAAATAACTCATAAAGAAAATGATTAGATTTTTTTTGGTTAATATAGAAAATAAAATTTATTTATTAAAGTATTCATAAATAAAAAAATGTGAAAATAAAAATGTTAAAAATATTTCAAGTGAATATTACTTTAATACTTTTTCATAATATTATTGATAAACAGTAAACAGTAAAGGTAATTTCTCATATATTTGATTAAGTAAATATGTTTTACAATAATTCCAACTTAATATATATTTAGGAAATATTAGCCAAATAATTATTATAACTATGTAGCATTTAAAATAATATTAGAAAGTTTTCTTTAAAATGTTAAAGGTAAATAAACAAATGCATAGCAATTAGAACAAGTAATCAATTCATAATTTTGAGTAAACAATATCCAAAAAAAGATTTTGTGAGTGAACCATAGATGTAAAATAATATGTTAAGAATAACTAACATTAAATTGTCTCTCAACACTTTTGACCATCTTAAAAATGTTTAAAAATACAAAAAAAACAAACAAACTACAATGGTGTCAAAACTAACAAAATTTCAACTTTAAAGTTAAAAAAGGGTTGGTAGAAAAACTTCTCAAAATCGAGGATCCCAAAAGTTAAGTTTTGTAAAGATTCTTGCCAATCTCAAGCATATACTCAAATGTAGTTTTTTTCTCTCTTTAGTGTTGTTAATTTCTTAAATTTAATATCAACTTATCAAGTTTATTCTTGATGATCTCTAATTGCCTTTTCACTCTCTCTCTCATCTTCTCTTCCTCCTCTTTTCCTTTTTAAGAAAGTGTGTTATTAATTGCAATAGATGTGATTTCATCATATAAAATTAGTGTGGGCTTTTACAGAATCTTCAATATTTTCATAAATTTGGCAAATAATGAGAAAAGTTGTGGTCACATGACTATTTTTAAACAATGTCTCTCTCACTATTGTTATGTATAAGGGATAATTCACAACACACATGTAACCCTCATGGTGTTTAAAGATTATTAATTGCTTAGAATTACTATGGTAACTATTTTATTTTAAAGTAAAGGACATATGAATATTTTATATAATTTTATTTTAATATAAAGATTACTTTTCAAGTGAAAGAGAGCTTGCTGGTAACTAATTCAACCCAGTTGCACAGTTATAACCACCGTTACGCAAATTTATAGGAAATATGAAGAGAGGAAGGGATTGGTTTTTCAATTCCTCATAGAGCTTTGGTCTCGGAAGAGACAAGAGGAGAGAGATATAGGTTTGTCTAAGGCAGGATGTTGTCTGTGAGAACTCCCGAGCTGGGTAGAGAGCCAGTGGAGTACCTTCCATCTGATTACTAGAGGCTGGACTGTAGTCTCGTTGCCTTAGGTGTGGAGCTATGTAGCAATTGTGAGAATTGTCCAGGAGCAAGAGCTCGGTGGGGAGAAGTGGACATGATCGCCCTTCTCATGGTTTGGAGGATGGGCCAACCTCGATAAAGATTGTTAATTTAAATAAGACAAGTACAAATGTATAGTTCGTCATAGTTATTTTATTAAAATGCTTAAGTAGTGTGATGTGAATATTTTGTTCAGTGAAATTTAATTCTTACAAAATCACTAGAGTTATGGTTATAAACACATTTAGATAGAGAGAAAGTGGTACTACACATTTTGGAATAATTATTACTGTGTTATTGTTCTTGAATATAACATACTAGGATTTTATACTTGTTGAAATGGAATTTGTTGTGGCATCACTAAGCCACTTTGTGCAGTAGTATCTATTATCACCCTAGTAATTTCTTAGGTCGTGGGATTTTGATTTATAGTTAAATAAAACTAGGGGTAGCCAAGAACCTCTTTCGAAATCTAGGATCTAGCCTTCCTAAATTCCGGAGAGGGATCTCTCCTTAATATTTAACTTTGTTTTGGATTAAATTTTAGGCTAGGTATGACTGGACAATTGGTTTGTTTGAATTTTTGGTGGGAATAAAAGGTACTTCAAGGTAAACCACAGAGGGATCTACCAGACCATTGGGTTATGGAGTCAACTTCTTGGCAATCAGAGCTAGGAAATAAGGTCAAAAGAGAAAATGTACTAAGGGAAGGGTAGATGACCTTCAAAGGGTTTTGAATAGGATTTTTGATGAAATGGCAAGATTTGAACAAAAGGGAAATTAAGAATCCTTAAGTTACAGAAATGAAGATGAAAGAAAGGGGTAAAACAGGTACTAAGAGCATTTAAGAATTCTTAATTCTGGTTATTAGCAGAAAACATATCAATAATTAACTAGTAAAAAAGAGGGAGCTTTTGACACTAATCCTGTATAAATCCTCCTAGTCAATCATTCAAGATAGAAAACATATAAATGTATGTATGGAACTTTAGAAAGATAAACAGTGAAAACAGGAAAATACTTGACTTATTTGATCAGCACAAGAATCCTGAGTTATGATTTCTTTTATTCTTAGTTCCAGTCTGCTGCTTTACAAATCGACTCACACAAACTCCAATGTATTCAGCAAAAATGTCTATAGTTGTCTTGACAAATTTTATTCCACCCTTAATACTTCAAAAATAGAAGTATTTATGCAAATCGATTGTTTACAAAATATCTAAGAGATATGAGAATATCTCTAGGAAAAAATAAATATTGTTACATAGAAAGAGGGACAGCTGCAAAACAAACTGGCAAGCTGTCATCTTATCAATAAAAAATAGAACTAATTATCTTAAATTATTGCTTTTTTGTAGGTGCTGGAAATGCTTGTTGGCACTTGGAAAAATATCTTTGGAAGATGACTTGTAATACACTCTTCATCCTGTACTTTATAATTTGATACTCTTTACGATGTTTTCTTACTGCTTGACTGCTATAAAATGAGGAATAACCCGCAGTAAAAATTGTTTTGACTAATACTCTTTCACTCTAATCATTTACTTGATACACTTTTACTGCAAAATTTTACCTTTTGATAACTGTAAAAATAAAAATATGACTGCATCTGCTCTGTTCTGTTTGCATGTTGTTATATCAGATTAGTGAATTCCTGCCATTGTTGATCACTTGGTATCTTCAAGATTTTTAGTTTTCTGTAGCTTTCATCAGCCTCTGTGTACTTTTCAAAGTTGGGCTTGATAATGAAAATGTGCTTAATTTCATTTTGTACGAAAAACAAGTTCTCAAAGTACTCTAAGATAACTTTGCCAGTTGGGGAACCTTGTGGAAGAGGCTTTTTCACCTGTTCTTTTGCATATGCTCTGATCTTCTTATCATAATCTCTCTGCACCATCATTTTTTCATTGAAGCCATGAATATCTGGAAGGCCTGCTTGTGTCAATATAGTGTATTTGGCCAAGAACTTTGTTATTGATAAGTTCATGTCTTTGTATCTTTCCTCCAAACTGTTCATTATATTCCTTTTACTTAGGACCTTTTTGATTTGTAATATGGTTTCAGACCTATCCTGAATTTTCAGTTCTTCAAGCTCTTCTCTATTTTTACTATTTAGAAATGTAATCAGCTTTAAAGCTTGAGATGGCTTATCAACAAGCTCCTCTTTTGTCTGTTGAATTTCTACTTGTGTTGCTTTGAATAGATCCCTCTGTTCATAAATGATTTGAATGGAAGGCCACTGTAAATGTATGCCTTGAATTATATTATTCCAAAGATAGTTTTTGACATATTTTACCTGTTCACTGAGATTGACCTGTTGCTGTAGAATCTTTTCCTTCTCTTGAAGTCTGTTTGCTCTCTGCTCATGTCCCTGAGATGTGATTAAAGCATTTCTGTGTGAGGTTTTGAGATCTTTATTTGCCTTCTTTAAATTATTGATCTCAGCGTTCTTAAGGGACATTTCTTCCATAGATTTAACTAGGTCTGTTGTACCTGTTACTTGCTGTACCTGTCACATGTAGATGATGCAGTGGCAGAGGTATCTATAGATGTTATTGACACTGCAGTTTCCAATACTCCTTTTGGTGCCAAATGCTCTACCAGTGTAGAAGGAATCGAAATACTGACAGTTGGAATGACTATAGGAATGGAGATTTCATTTGCTCTTTTCAATGTTTCATTTTCCTTCATCAGAGTTTCTGTCTGATTTTCCATTTCTTTGATCTGAGCTTTCATCTTTAAAACTAGCTTCATTAATTCATCTTTCTTTGTTTTCTCCTGGAGAATTTCTTTAGCCTGTGGGTGCTCACTCTGTGGAAGTTTGAGTTGCTTTCTCAAGGTAGCAATATCTTCATTCTTTTTCCTTATCAGTGTTTTAGCAACTTCAATATTGGAGGGATCCACTCTAGTTTCTATCACCAAATCTTCTAAGGACTTGATCCTCAAATCCTTAGCATGTAGAGATGCTTTATCTAATTTCATTTGAGTTTGTAAATTAGATACAGTCTTTTGAAGCATGGTAGCATTCATGGTTTTGTGAACTACCTTTGAATATATCATTTCAGTGGTGCTTCTGTGGAATTCAATCTGATCTAATTCATGTATGGTATCAGTGTCCACCTCTACATATTTCTTTGTATAATCAGCAATTGACTTAGGATCAGCAACTGTGGGTTTCAGAAATGACATGAGAATTTTGTTGGTGGAGTAATGAAATGCAGTAAGCAACCTATCTTTGTTTCCTAGCTTTTCTTTAAGGAATTTAGAATAAACTTCATTCTTAATTTCCTCATTCCTTTCTCTAATCTGCATGAATTTCTTCTGGATGTCTCAATCTGTCTCTTCTGTTGCTTTGGAAGAAGAGGGAGTTTCTGAATTTACCTGCATTTCCACTATTCCCTTGTCCTGTTCCTGTGTTAAAATCTGATCTTTTTGAAGTTCTGCTAGGGTCTCATTCACAATAATAGTGGCTTCATCATTGTCTAACCACTAATCATCATCGACTTCAATAACTTTGTTATTCTCAGCATCAGTGATTTTTTCCCTTTTGTTGTAAATAATTTTAAACTTATTCTCTGTAATGGTTTCTGTAGTATGGCCTTCTTCTTTTCTGGGTATTTTATTGGACACTTATGCTTGTTTGCCTACTGTAATCACTTGTGTACTATCCATCTGTTTTCCCTGCATATTATCTGTTTGCATTCCCTGAATATCATCAATCAATGTGTTTGCAACCCATTCAATCTGGTTAACATACTTTTCAATTTGTGGCCTTGAATCATGGAGGAATGGAGTTAACTTACACTTGACCCTGAGGTTACTTAAAACACCTTGAGGATCATAGTTCAAATGAAAGCTTTCTTGGAACTTAAATTTTGATAATTTGCTGACTATATCTTTAAAAGCATCTCTGTTACTGACTATGAAGGAGCCAATTTGACTTTTTAGCTTAAACTGTGCTTTCTTTTTGGAAGCTTTGAAATTCACTTCATCTGCATTCAAGATCTGGCTCAAGTATTCTAAAGCAACAATCCTGGTAATTAGAAACTTGGGTAATTTGTAAGGAGCCAGGAGTGCAACATATACTGTGATTTCTGTGTGATTTTCGTACAAATACTAGTCTCCTACCTTACAATTTTCAGAACACTGTAAAATTCTTTTGATGTCTTCATTAATCCTTGGTGGTTCTTCTTTGTTCAAAAAATTCATGGCAGGTTTAATAAACAAATCATTGAAGTCTTTATAGCTATATTCACTGCTATATTTTCTGAGTAAAGAAGTCCATAATATCACTGAAAGAGGTTTACCTTCCCCATCCATCTTCTGTAATGCAATTGGGAACTTTTCTGCTTGAAAAAATAGGAAGAGATGTAACAGATAGGATGAATATCTGAATACTCCTTCCTCGGGTAATTTAGTCAACTGATAATGTATATTATCAGCAATGAGTTTGGAAAAATTGAAGACTAGTTCTAGATGTTGTCCTGGAGACAAGGTAGAGAGGAAACCTAGAATGGAGGCATCTGTAAACTCATCATTAACATAGCCTAGAATGAATGAAATCATGGAAATGATTTTTCTAGAGCCCTCAGGGAAGTCAAAAGTGTCATAAGGTGGATTCACCCTAAGAGTATCAACATGGGTGGGCCAGAAGTTTTGAAAGATCATGAATCTTTTAGGAAAGTCCAGATCTAGATAGAGCTGTGTTAAATCTTCAATGGACAATGATACTTCTCTTGGATCATGGTTTAGCTGAAGCATCTCATTAATGGATTATGTAGTTATAAAAAACAAGACTTTTCTATCTCTGTTTACGATACATCTCTGATCAGGGATATAGTGTAATTGACATAACCTAATGAAATCTTGAGCTTGATGGGAGATGGGAACCACATATTTAGGCAAGTTTGAGTCCCAGATAGGTATATCATTTTCAACCTTTTTAACAAATTTTTCATAGCACTAGTTGTGCACTTCAAGTAAGTTGAATTATATTGAATGATCACAGATTCTATAGTCCAAATCAATTAATGAACTGTTTTCTTCAGAGGTGACAGGTGGCTGCAAAGGTCTAACTACTTCAGTGGAATCTGCAGTTAGGGCAGGAGTAGGTTTGTTGATTTTAGAAGGTTCAGGGTTTGGAAGATTGCTGGAGGCAGGTTTCTGAGGTTTGGGACCTCCAGTCCTAGGAGTGACCTGCTTTTTTGTCATTTTCAATAAAACTAAGCAAGATTAGATTATTTTCTTAGTTAATTTTGAAAACAGAGGCCAATTTGGCGGATTTGGGAGAAATTTGGGACTCCGAGCAAGGGTTTTGATATGAAAACGCAGGTTTTCAAGGTGCGGAGAACTAAAAATGGATTCAATGGCTCTTTAAAACAAATTGAACCGTGGAAATTGCTTTTGGATGGTTGAAAACACTTAAAAAGTGAGTTTGGAGGAAATAGAAAATTCTAGGAAAAATTTGCCAGGGTTCGCCCTCTATGTCCAAGGTTTGGGTATTTCTCAATTTGGATTAATTTTTCTTTAGTAAAACAAGTTTAGAGCATTAATTTTAATATTTGAAAAAATTGGCGAGTTTTAAGCACAGAGAAATACCTTTTGCAGGTATTCTGGTAGTCGAGGAGGGTTTTCGGTTTGATATTTGGTCTTCAAACTGGTCACAGTCTTTCTATGACTAATTTCTGTGGTGAAAATAGCTTTAGGGGGGTAATTGGTCAGCAAAGGTTTCCTTTGAATTCTGAATGTGATTTCTCAATGGGTGGAGGTGCAGAGGGTAAACAAATAGTGAGAATAAAGGTTAAAAACCTTAGAGTTTTGTTAATATGATTGCATTGATGGAAGTCACATTCAATGGCGGGAGCAGTTTCGCTTTGAATGCGAAAACCACTTGGCAGTATCGCATTACTCCTGAGAGGTAACCGGTTTTTCCCTTTTGGAATGCGATCCAGTAAAATTGAGACAGGTAACAGATGTTGGTTTCATGAAACAACATTTATCGCATTATTTTTCATAAACTTTGCTCGATCACTTTTGTTATGCGATATTGAATATGTGCCGTCGGATTTCATTGCACAATGCAAGCAGTTGAGATCTCTTGGGAAGCTGCAGGGCAAGGAAAGGCGGGACCCAAGTTTAATGTTAGTCGTTGATCCGATAGGTATGATCAACGGTTGAGTTTTAATGCGATGAAGAGTGGTGGGGCAAGGGAAGGTTTATCACATTAGATTTGGATCGTCAGATTAATGAGATGAGGATGATCGAAGAGATGGGAATGAATGTGAGGGCGCATAGTTATTTGATGAAGTTTTATGTATAAAATGGGTTTATACATAGAATGGGGCGGGTTTAATAAAGTTCAACCAAGGTTCAGACTTTGGTAAAGGGATATATACCAAGGGAAAGGGGTAAGGTTAAAGCGTTAACCTTGGGTAAAGCTTGTGCGGGAAAATTTTATGTATATTTTATTAATTATTAGTTAGATATAGTTATATTAGGTTTTATTAAGTGAAAGGGCATGATCAAAGATCATGCCTCTTCACCAAGGGACACCATGAGGCTATATTTAAAGCCTCGGTGATTTCCCATTGTAATCATATCTCATATCTCATCTTTTATCAATAATAATATATACTTATTCAAGTTTACCAGAGTTTTTACACTCCATTGGTATCGGAGCCATCGCTCTTAGGGATCTGTGTGATCACCCAGAATTAAGGAATTACAAGAAAATTCCAAAATTGCAGATTTTTTTAAAAACCAAGTGCTTGTGGGTAGCAACATTTGTTTTTTAAAAAAGAAGAAGGAAGAAATATATATATATATATATATATATATATATATATATATATATAAAATCAAAAGAGAGAAGGAAATTAAACATAAAGGGGGAAATAAATTAAAAGGAAAAAAAAAATATTTAAAAGAAAATAGTTCCAAAAGAAAAAAAAGTAAAAGTAAAAAGAGATATATATATAAAGAAGTATATATACGTACATGTGAAGACAAAGTAAAAAGGAACAAGGAAGAGTAATTGCTCGTGGTTTTGGGCCCATGGTAATTGCCCATGGTATTAAAACCCATTTCCCCTTTTCAAAACAACGTGCCTTTTCAAAACAAAGTGACTTTTAAAAACAACGTGACTTTTCAAGGTTAACAAATTTTTTCCCCATAATTATATATATATATATATATAATTCAAATAATAACATAATAATAATAATAATAATTATTATTATTATTATTTAAAAATATATATATATATATATATATTATTATTATTATTTCAAACAAAATTAATTTAATTAATTAATTAAAATTAATTAATTTAAAAAAAAGGGGAAAACTGGCAGAAAAATATTCCCCACCTCATACACGTTCAATGTCTTCATCGATGTCGATGGCTGAATTCTAAAAGAAATTGGTGGATCTCGAGAAACAAATCAATAATAATTCCGAAGAATTCGGAAAAAGATTAGTCGATCTTGAAGGTACAGTTGCAGGACACTCCGATGACATCAAAAAGGTTCATGCCACGACAAATCGAATAGAAAGACAAATGTGGCTAAATCATCATGAGACCACATAACTCTTCAATAAGCTCAATGATAAGATAGATAAGTTAAGTCAGACATAATCCCCAATATTTCCTAACATGGAACAAAATCAACAAAACAATTCCGCAGATTCAGGGAACTCAGAAGAGCATCAGGAAAAAACCGATTCCCCACATCATCAAGAAGATAGTAATGCAGATTTTCAAAATAAGAAGCTCTGGAATGCATTTGCTAATCAATATCCTCTTCTTGTTCCACCATTAGAATATCAGCGAAAAGCCAAAATCGAGCTACCCAAGTTTGATGGTAATGAAAAAAATAGCGTTGCATGGCTTAATAAAGCAGAAGAATATTTTGAGATTTATGACATTACTAGTGATGACGAAAAAATTAGGCATGCTTCCATGAAAATGGAAGGAGAAGCATATAATTGGTATATGTGGTGGAAAAAAACAACGCTCGCTATCAGTTGGAGGAAATTTAAGGATGCATTCTTCAAAAGGTTTCAAGGCATAAAAGAAGAAAAGTTTTTTTCAACGTTTATCAAATTACGCCAAAAAGGAGATGTGGATGAGTACACTCGAGAATGGGAGACCTTGGCAACACGAGTACCGAGATTGTCAGAATCTCGTCTAATTCAGTCTTACATCTCAGGACTTAAAATCCATATACAAGAAGAGCTCGAACTGCATGAAATTACATCCGTAGAAGTAGCAAGGCAAAGAGCAAAAGCTGCTGAAAAGAAATTTGAAAGATTATCAAAACCAGAAAAAGTATATTCGAGACAAAGATTTCTTCAATCTGAAAATATAGATGACACAAAATATGTCCCACTCCATCTTCGTGAAGAAGAAAAATCTAGTGTGGAAAAACAAAGAATGAGAGAGGGCAAGTGCAAGCGTTGCGGTGAAAACTGGGACCCTAAGCATAGATGTGCTAATGGAAAAGCGAAAAATCTATACAGTTGTGAAGCAACTAATGACGCTAACAATAATGATTCATATATAGAAGGATTAGAAGACAACTTAGAGTTCTCTCCAGAAGTGGATGGCGAAACTATTCCGCAAGTGTCATTATCAGCTATGACAGGCATATCACAACCTCAAACCCTAAGGTTAAGAGGACATATCAAGAACAACAACGTAATGGTTCTCGTCGACACTGGCAGTACCCACAATTTTCTAAATTCAACCATGGCAAAAAGACTTAACATATTTACCTTCCCCATGCCTAATATGAAGGTAATGGTGGCCGATGGTAAGAAGATTGAGCAAGTAGGGAAATGCCATAAGGTCAAACTACAGATAAAAAACTTTCATTTCGAATCTCCATTCTACATCGTTCCATTACGAGGAGTAGATGTGGTCTTAGGAATTCAATGGCTACAAACTTTAGGTACTTATTCTGCCAACCATCAGAAGCAATTTATAAGTTTTAAGTGGAAAGGGCAAAAACACAGGTTGTATGGATTCCAAGCCCTAGAAGATCAAGTCATATCTTCCTCTCTAATGACGAAGATGATTCAAACAGGAGTGCCAGCATCTAGAGTACAATGTCATCAGTTAGAAATGTTATCTTCAAAAGGGAGCCACAAAGAGTCACCAGAGGAACAAGGATTAGTTCGGACACACGAAAAAATATTCTAGGATCTACCAATAAAAATACCTCCTAATAAGGAACATGAACATCCAATAGAAGTCAAGAAAGGACCTGACCCTGTCAATATCAAATCTTGTTGCTATCCACATCACCAAAAGATTGAACTCGAGAAGATGCTCCACGATCTTTTTAAAATGTGGGAAGCAACAGCTCGCCACTCGAGAAACCGAGGCATTACGTAAATGGTTCCCATTGTGCATGTCAAAAGCATCTTTAAGAGAGGGGCAATGTTATGTATATTTTATTAATTATTAGTTAGATATAGTTATATTAGGTTTATTAAGTGAAAGGGCATGATCAAAGATCATGCCTCTTCACCAAGGGACACCATGAGGCTATATTTAAAGCCTCGGTGATTCCCCATTGTAATCATATCTCATCTTTTATCAATAATAATATATAATTATTCAAGTTTACCAGAGTTTTTACACTCCAGAAGAATGGTGAAAGTATTTACAAAGGATAAGCGGGAAAATGTTTTTTTTTTTCCCAAAACATATAAAATATGTATGAAAACTGATTTCGTATTTTATTTTATTATATAGTTTTAGATTATTTGGAGGTCCAAAACTATAGGGGATCAGGAGTATTTTATTAGGGTAGTTTTATGTCAAAGGGGTAATTTAGGGATATTATTTCAACATGTGATTAATATCTTTGACATAAAAAGCTTATAATAGTAGGGTTTTTTTGGGATATTAAATAAAAAGAAGTTATATTAATAGGACTAGGATATTTGATAGGGAGTTAATAAAATATGTTATGTGTTAATATGAAAAGGGACAATGAATACTCAAAAATTCATAAGTAAAACTAAGGAAAGTGAAAATTAGAGTAAAGCTTTATTTTCATAACTCATTCACTTTTACTTAGTATATCATGTTTTTTGAGGGTTTTATGCTTTGTAAAATGGAGGAAGTTAATCAAATGGGCCTTTATGTAACTTTTAAATAAGAAAAGGGTTCTCACTTATGAAATTAAATGGTGATGAGTGCATGAAGGGTAAATGATGAAAATTTCCAGGATTAATATAGAAACTTAACATTTTCAACTAGTCCGTCATTGAGCCTTGGGTCCGGTCCCAATAGAAGTCAAGGAAATGCCTTGAGACTCTTTGACTGATAGTTTAGAATATCAAATTGCTATGGGGAGGGGAAATTAGTTATTTATAGCCTGGTGAAAGATATTTACAATGATGTTTCCCACTTTCTTCTACTTACCCAGTCATATCTTCTAACATTTTTTCCTTTTATTTTAATCAGGTGCATTTGAACTAGCAACCTTACAACCTTTTATTCTTTTGAAAGCAGTAAACTATCTAATTCTACACTTATTTCATCCAAGAATCCAGATTAAACTGTTGGATTCTTATATTTTTCTACCTAACTACTGAATCGTCATGATTAAACTGTATGACAATTCTTTATTCACTATCTACAACACTTGAAATTGAAAAATGACAAGTCAAGATTAAATTTTTCAACTCATCATAGATTATGGCATTTATTGACACACTTCCATAATCAACTGCAAAAAGTAAAGTAGTGGCATTTAGACTTGCACACTTTCATGTTTTATTCATCTTTTTTCTTTTTGGGGTGTATTATTTTTTCTAAGTCCTTTGATCTTTCTTTTGAGGACTTTTTACCCTCTTTTTATTTTTGATTTATTTTTTATTTTTTACAAAATATGAAATAACTGCGAGAAAAAGAAAAATTTGTACATATTTACAAGACTACCATTAGTGATTCAAAATTATGAATCCTATATTTATAGGTTACTAACAGAAACAAAGAACTTCACCAGGGGGGTTCGACCGACTAAGTTGGGGAGGCAGCCGTCTGTTCCTTGGGGGTTCAAATCATTTCAGTGCAAATGAGGAATAAAAAGGTTGAACATAGCTGGAACCTACGCAAATTTTAATTAGTAATCTAGTTACAGAACGTGAATAGGCTCAACCCATAAATACTGTGTCTTCAACCATAACGAAGTAAACTATCACCAGAGCCACTTTTTATTCTATGTAGTACCAAAGAATTTACCGAGGGGTTTCGACTAGCTAGTCGGGAAACCGAGCCGGTTTGTCCCCTTGGGGTTCAAATCATTTTAGTCTAAATCAGGAATAAAAAGGTTGAACATTGCTGGAACCTGTGAAAAATTTAATTAGGAATCTAGTTACAGAACATGAACAGGCTCAACCTATAAAGACCGTGTCTTCAACCATAACAAAAGGCTAAAGCTTGTATTAAACACAAAAATAATTAACAATGAAAGAACATAATTGTTCATAACATTCTTAAATAACCAAACCTGATAAAGTGGTAAGGTTTAGCCCTGCACCGACTAGGGAGTCAGTGTTTGCCTATCCCAATGAGGGTTTAAAACAAAAAGAAAAATTATAGAAAATAAATACACATTTCAAATAATAATATACATAGCAGAGAAATGTTTAGAAATTATTTCAACTTAAATAGTGGCAAAACAAACCATGAATTAGCTATACATCATTACAAAAACAAGCATAGAACCTTCAAAGTATCCTTTTATGTGCAACATAGGTTGGAAGTCTTATAAGTCTTGTTGAAAGAAAAACAAGAACCATATATGTAAGAAAATTTTAGATAGTAAACCCATAACAACATAAACACATGAGGTATGGCAGTCTTTATATTTAGAAAGCAAATATAATAAAAACGATGTGTTTTCCACAATTTAAGGTGGAATTAATGCCTATACATTTACATGGCTAATCAATTAAATCGAAAACCAGATAGCCCATTTAATAAGTTAACAGTATATTCTAGAACATTATAAAACCAATCCATTAAATTAATAGTCCATACCTGAGTGGCACCAAGGCCATCTAAATTTCAAACTGGGAGCAAGCATAATCTCTAAACCTCTGTTGGGGTCGAGGGGGTGCATCTATACACGAGGAGACCCCAATGGACACCATATGGTTTCCATGACAAACCTAGAAGCCTTGACATAATTCCCATGCAAGAACTTAGCAAAGCTTGGTATAAATAATCCACATAACCTATTGATCCAAAGATAAAGGGTAAGGCAAAGAAAATCTACCCGTGACTGTGGCCGACATAAGCCCATCGAATGGACGAAAATTTCCCTCAGAAACTTTGTGAAATGCCTGCAAGGGGTAGATAATGAAATTAGTTTCAAATGGTGTGACCCATAACCATACAATGCAGAATAAGAAAATGATAGAACGATCAATTGAACTAAAATGCCTGCAAGACAGGGAAAGAACCAGAAATATTCCACCTAAAAAAGTTCGAGTTTTGGTGCAAAGGCATCGATTCCATGTTACAATAGAGGTCCCACAATAATGTTAAGAGACCCATGTTCAACCTAACAAGGAAAACCCAAACGAAAAGCCAAAATATTGCAGAGTGGCAGAAGACAGGTCGAAAATGAATGAGGGTTCCAAAATTCCAGTGGTAGTTAGGGTAAAACCCTCCTATCCACCCTCCACCATCCGATTGAATCGACAGTCGGATGTAAGGACCATATCCATCGGTAATCGTAGGTGTAGGGGATGATGCATCCCAAGCAGTCTTTTAGCCATTCAATCGGGTTAAATGGAAGGTCAAGATCTCACAAACTATGTCTTGGTTGGGGCACTGATCACCAACCCTTGTGCCAACTTAAATACCATGACATAGAATAATTGACCTTATTAAAATGAAAAACTGATATTATTATTTCCTTATATTACTAGTGTAGTCCCTTATTTTTTTTAGTGTATCCCCCTTATTGTTATTGTTGTACCCCTGTAGTCCCCATATTGTTATTATTGTGCCCCATAAAACCCCACTATTGTTATTATTGTCCCCTTACATTATTATTGTTAGGTCGACTAGGATTATATTATGACCCCATGGACTCCTATATATAGAAATAACAAATTTTCATTGGAATCATCCAAGAATTGTTCATTTACGTAATGTAAAGGAGGTTTCCCCCTCGAAGTGGTTGATTTATAAGGCGTTGATCTCTATTTTCTTCTATTTTTGGAGCTGGTTTCATAAAATTTGGTATCAGAGCTTTGGATTCTAGGGTTTCGCTACTTGAAACATGTCATCGTGGCATTTTCGCTATAAATTTTTTTCTACGAAGGTTTAAAAGCTAAAAAAAATCCCATTTGTGAAAAAATATCGATGAACGTCGCGTAAAAATTTCAGCTCTTGGTTAACAATATTTTCAGAAATATGATCTATGGAAGTTAGGGTTTTTGCAGGCTCTCGAAATTCATCTCAAAGAGGTGACCTTGGGAAAATCGTCATAACTCTCTCTCTGAGCATCAGATTGGAATTCTGTAAAAAATGGTCGAAATTACATAGAATTTTGTTTCTTTTGTATCAATTTCTGAGCCATAGAAGGAAACAATGACATGTGGCAAGCCATACAAGTTCGCTCTACTGAACCAGTCCATAATTAGGTAATTTTCGGAGATTGGGCATAAATTTGTCTTGAAGAATCCAAATCAGGTTAGCCCTATGGCATTGGAAAGAAGACTTAGAGGGATACCACAAGACCAAAGATCAATACTTTGGGATCCGAAATTACAAAGATACATCTATTTGAATATTGAGCTCCTAAAAAGAAAGAAAAAGGTGTGTATTTTTTTTTAATTGCATAAGTCTTGTTTGAAAAATCAGTTTGAAGGGAATCCAAGGGCATATTGAAGCATAGATATCAGTATTGGGTTCTAAAATGGCCCCTAAAAAGAATTCAACACCCATTAATCCCTCAGAAGGATCTACTATGACTCATGAAGTAAAAGAAGTGCAACATGATATATCAAAATTACAAGACCAAGTGCACCAAATTTCGCTCTCGCAAAGAGAGAAAAAAAAAATGGAAGTTTTGAAGAAAGGTGTGGAAGCCAAGATGGATGGTTTGAAGAAAGGCGTGGAATTTTTGAAGAATGAAATGGAAGCTAAGATGGATGGCATGGAAGCTAAGATGGATGACATCGATGAAAAAATGAAAGGCAACATGGAAGACATGAAGAATGATCTAAGAGTAGACATGGAATATTTGAAGGAAGGTTTGACAAAGTTGCTACAAGAAATGATTCCTAATGGTGAAAAGTTAGTACATGAAACTCATGATGAGAACAAAATAAATGTTGATAGTGATTTCATAAACTCTAATGTTGGATTGAAGACCCACCATATTCCAAAGCTCAATATGAGGAAGTTTGATGGCAAGGATGTCGTGACATGGATACTACAAAAGGAGAAATATTTTGATCTCCATATAAATGTGCAAAACACACAAAAGGTATGCATTGCATCTTTACATTTAGAACAAAATACATTTTTA
Organism: Pinus albicaulis; assembly: GCA_034641835.2. Lineage (NCBI taxonomy): Eukaryota > Viridiplantae > Streptophyta > Pinopsida > Pinales > Pinaceae > Pinus > Pinus albicaulis. The sequence goes on from CM076584.1 coordinate 184,521,265, forward strand.
TGGTATCGATGGCTTTTCTCTCGTAAAAAGAATGTCACTTGGTCATTTTTACAGAGAAAATGATATCACATTTTGAGGATACAAAGAGAAACACCTTCTTTAGCCAATTGATAAATCTCAAACAAAAGGGTTCAATGGTGGATCACATTGAGGACTTCTAAAAATTGAATATAAGGGTAACTAATATTTCAAAGGAACACAAGATTGATGTCTTTATAGGGAATTTAAAGGATGACATTGAACATGAGGTTCACCTTTGGGAACTTGATTCATTGGAGAAGGCATTCAGGTTGGAAAGATGATCGGAATCTGGATTAGGGGTAAAAAATTTCCAAAAATTCATAGTGCTCATAATTGTGCCAAACTAGAACGGTCAGATTTGGCTCGTTGTCAGGAATTCGGTGCAATTCGTTTCACTCAAAACAGAGTCCGTATGAGGAAGTTAGAAATCGATGACCGCTGATCAGAACACGTGAATTTTCAAAAAAAATGGTCCAATAGGGTCAAAGGTAAAAATTTGGGTCTTCTCCATTTTTTTCCCAATGACAATGTGACAAGTGTCACTGCAGGATTCACCAGTCAAGATTTGAAGGTGATTTTTTTTGAATGGTTTCTCCTAAGGCTGAATTTGAATTTTTTTTAATGGATGGATAGGCCAACCAAAGGCTGGCATGTGGTGTAGCCAGGGGCCGCCACGTGCCCCCTATGGTGGACCCTATCCAAGCTCGAATTGCAAATTATATGCCAAACTCCAGAATTCATATCCAATGGTCGAATTTAATTTTTAACATGGTGGTGCATATGTCATATACCAAAGTCTATGGCCGAATTAATATACGTTTTCCAAAGTTCAAAGGTGGAGCAGCCAAATTATTTGTTATGCCAAAGGTTTGATATGGAGGAGCATATATTTTAAACCCAAGGATAAATCCATATGGTATATGGCGCATTTTTTTCCAAAGTTTGGAGCGTAAAGTCCATCGGTGCAAAATATATATCGGATGGGCAGAGGTCGGGGTCAACCTCGTGACCTCCCTTGCGCCAACTCTTCATCGTTACCATTGAGCCACAAGGATGTGTCTTAATGACCATGCATATGACTTTCATTTGTTTTTAAATGCATCATACGACAGGGGTATGGAGGGGGCCAACCCCCTCCCATAAGATCATTCCATAAGACCGGGAGCGGGTGAAATTTTGTTAAGAGCGTGGGATTATGGTTAAGTGGGGTTAATTACCCCTTAAATCAAGGATTATGTGCTCAGACAAATGCTAATCCAGATTTGTTTAAATGCGCATAAGCACATTTAAAACCATACTTATATGCCCTTAATCCACGATTAATTTAATTAAACTCAGAGATTAAATTGGTAGAAAATTTGGTGGTCACACTAAATTCAACGGACTCTCCAAATTTGGCGCTCTTAACTAGAGTCTTCTCCAGATTTGGAGGAAATTTCCTGGGAAAATTAAATGAAGCATATCTCGAGCAATTTTCGACCAAATTGAGAGCAATAAGAGTCATTCTTAGATTATTTTGATGCTCTGAACATAATGGATCAGGCTGCATAGGCGTTGGAGCAATTTTGAAAGTGTTTTTTCCACTTTTAAGATTAAAGAAGCCAAGGGCCACTAGGAAAGGAGGTCAAACCTAGATCAGTTGGAGACCATTTTCAGAGATCGAATAGTTATTTTTGAGGTTTTTGGGTCTTCTAAATCCAATGGAGTAGGTTTCAAAGCCATTGGAGAACTATAGGTGCATGTAATCAGACATTTGACCATTAATCCCAAGAGGGCCTAGACAATTAAAGCAGTTCCATGGAGATGTAGCTCAGGAGGGGTGAAATATGCTATCAACTATTATGTAATGTGTGTGTTGTGTGTTATTTCTATGCATTTATTTATTTTACATGAGTTTTTTAACATCAAAATAGCTCATAAATTTCTCATAAAAATACCAAAAACTTGACTCATAATCCACTTCACAAATGACTAATTTGAGACGATCCTATACACATTTTTATTTAACTGATGAGGGAGCTAGCACAACAAACTAGTTTGCCCACATTCATATCACAATAAAAATTGAAAGTAAAATTATGGTGACAAGGAAGCCTACCAGTCACATCTATAAAGATGGAAGTGTTGCTACTCCTAGACTTCCATAACCTACAAGATTGACAACACGATGATTGGAAGAAAAAAGAGAAAAATGGATTTTCTACAGTTGTTATAGAAAATATTGTAAAGGTCATAAGTGTGCTGAGAAAAAATTATTTTACATAGATTTTGAAGAGGAGGAAGAAAATGAACAATAAACTTCAAAAGAAGAGGATATACACTAGGAACCAACCCTAGATAAAGAAGAAATGAGTCCAACCATATCATGTAATGCATTAGCAGGAATTACCACTCCTCAAACTCTCAAGATAGAAGGAAATATCAAGAAGAAAAAATTAATAGTGTTTATTTATTCAGGTAGTACCCATAATTTTATTCATTGTAAGGTAGCCAAGGAATTGAATTGCTTCCTATACCCAACACTAGAGTGTCAAGTGATGGTTGCAAATGGAGGGATTATAAATTGCTTTGGAAAATTCCATAATATCATCCTAACCATGGGGGAATATGTATTGAATTTTCCAATGATTTCTATTCCAATAGGAGGTGATGATGTTGTACTAGGAGTACAATGGTTACAATCTTTGGGGACGATAGCTTTTAATTTTTAAGAACTTTTCTTGAAATTTTTTTTGGAAGGAAAGGAAGTTGAATTACGTGGTATCGCAGGGAAGCTGAGAAAGATAATAAGCTCTAATGTCATGACAAAGCTTCTGAAGAAATAGAAACAAGGAATAATTGCACAATTATGCTCACTAGAAGTTCCAACATCAAAATCATCTATTTTTCCAGATCTCCAAAAAGTCTTGGACAATCATTCCAAGTTGTTTGAAACTCCCAAAGGAATCCCACCTATTTGTGATCATGATCAATTCATTTGATTCCAGGAAGTTCCTCCAAACATCAGGCCTTACAGATATCCTTATGTCAAAAAGAGAAAAATTGAACGTATGATTGAAAAAATGTTAGAGGCTGGTATAATTCAACCTAGTCAAAGTTCTTTCTCTGCTCCAGGTGTATTGGTGCACAATAAGGATGGATCATGGCGCATGTGTCTGGATTATAGGGAGCTCGATAAGCTCACTATTAAAGATAAATTTCCCATTCCTTTGATTAATGAATTATTGGATGAATTACATGGAGCAATTTATTTTACCAAGTTGGATCTTCTTTCAGGATATCATCAAATTAGAATGAAGACTGAAGATATTCCGAAAACAACATTTCGAACTCATGAGGGTCATTATGAATTTTTGGTCATGCCTTTTGGCCTTACCAATGCACCTTCTACATTTCAAGGGTTGATGCATTCCATTTTTAAACCCTTCCTTAGAAATTTTTTTTTAGTATTTTTTGATGATATACTAATCTACAACAGGTCTTGGAAGGATCATGTTCAACATGTTGACAGGGTGCTCAAACTATTGGAGGAAAAAAAATTATATGAAAAAACCTCCAAATGTTTCTTTGGAGTACAAGAGGTGGAATATCTGGGTCATACTGTATCTCAGGAGGGTGTTAAGGTAGACCCTAACAAAATTAAAGCCATTAAGTAATGGAAAGTCCCCACAACCATATAGTAGTTGCAATGATTTATCAGTTTAACAAGGTATTATCGCAAGTTTGTTAAGAATTATGGGAGAATAACAACACCTATAACAACATTATTTAATAGAGATGCATTTTCATGGATTCCTGAAGCAAGTAAGAACTTTGAACATCTTAAAGAGGCAATGTGCCTAGCACCATTCTTAGTTGCGCCAGACTTCAAAAAAACCTTTATTGTGGAATGTGATGCCTTATGAAATGGAATTCGTGTTGTTTTAATGCAAGAAGGAAGACCTGTTTCTTTTGAAAGTCATCCAATCAAAGGAAATTATTTACAGAAAGCTATTTATGAGAAGGAAATGTTGGTAATACTACATGCACTAAAGAAATGGAGAACTTACCTAATGGGAAGACACTTCAAGGTAAAAAATGATCATCATAGTCTTAAATACTTTTTGGAACAAACACTATATTTAGAAGAGCAACAAAAATGGGTGACAAAGATGTTGGGTTATGAATTTGAAATCATCTACAAAAAATGGAAGCTAAATTTTGTTGCAGATGCACTCTCAAGAAAGGATGAGGAGGTGGAAGCATTTCTTTATGTCATTTCTATTATCCAACTAGATTAGATAACCGAAGCAAGGGAGGAATGGAATAATGACAAAGAAGTGTGGACACTCATTCAAAAGTTGCAGCAAGATCCCAGTACATCTGTTACATTTAGTTGGAAAAATTATTCCTTATGGTACAAAGATCACTTATATATTTGTAAGAATTCCCAACTAAAACAAAATATTCTTTTGGAATTGCACACCTCTCCCGTAGGAGGATACTCAAGATTTTTTTTAAAATACCACAGGGTGAAGAAATATTTTTTTTGGGATGGCCTTAAATCTAATATTCAAAATTTTGTGGCAGAATGTATGGTTTGCTAGCAAAATAAAGTTGAGACAATTTTAAGATCTCGGGTCTGCTACAACCTTTACCCGTTCCAAGTCAACGTTGGGAGGAGGTTTCAATGAATTTTATCACAGGTTTACCTAAGTCCAAAGGAAAGAGTGTCATCATGGTGGTAGTTGATATAATTTCCAAGTATGCACAATTTTGTGCATTATCTCATCCATTTAAAGAAAGTGCAATTGCTACTGCATTTATGGAAACAATTGAAAAGCTACATGGAAACCCAAATATTATTGTAAGAGACAGAGATCCCATTTTCACTGGAATTTTTTGGATAGGATTATTTTCTTGTTTGGGTACTCAAATAGCCCATAGCTCATCTTATCATCCTCAATCCGATGGGAAAACTGAGATAGTGAAAAAATGTTTGGAAGGATATATTCATTGTTTTGTATCTGATAAACAAACACAATGGGTCAAGTGGTTACCTTTGACTGAATGGTGGTATAACACTTCCTTCCATACTGTAGCAAAAATGACCCCATTTATGGCACTTTATGGATATCATCCACCCTCCATCACATCATCTATAATAGAAAATTCTAAGGTTCAAGTAGTGGAAGATCACAACGAGCATCAATAACAAGTTCTACAAATCTTAAAGGATAACCTAAATTTGGCACAAAATCGAATGAAACAACAGACAGATCAACATCGCAACAAGAGAATTTTTGATGTAGGAGACTGGGTATTTTTACATCTACAACCATACAAACAGATGTCGCTAAAGCAAGCTAAGAAGGATAATAAATGATCGCCAAAGTATTATGGTTCTTACAAGGTGTTGAAAAATATTGGTACTATGGCATACAAATTGGAGCTTCTTGCTTCTTCTTGAGTGCACCCAGTTTTCCATGTTCCATGCTTCAAGAAGGTTATAGGTGACAAAATTCCAGTTCAAACAATATTTCCAAAACTTCATAAGGAAGGAAAAATCATATTGGAACCTGAAGCAGTCACGAAAGTAGGAAATTGACAGCTATGAAATCGATCAATTTTAGAGTATATCATCAAGTGGAAGAACTTACCCACTGAAGATTCGACATGGGAGGATGATAATTTTATACAGAAGTATCCAGAGCTACTCAAGCATTGAGGACAACAATTTTTTGAAGGAGACGGGCATGTTAGGTCCCTATATTACTAGTGTAGTCCCTTATTGTTGTTAGTGTAGCCCCCTTATTGTTATTTTTGTACCCCTGTAGTCGCCATATTGTTATTATTGTGCCCCATAAAACCCCACTATTGTTATTGTTGTGCCCTTACATTATTATTGTTAGGTTGGCTAGGATTATATTGTGACCCCATGGAATCCTATATATAGAAAGGAGGTTTTTTCATTTGAATCATCCAAGAATTTTTCATTTATGTAATGTAAAGGAGGTTTCCCCCTCCAAGTGGTTGATTTCTAAGGCGCCGATCTCTCTTTTCCTCTATTTTTGGAGTTTTTTTCATTAAAGAGCTTTATATCCAAGTACTGATTAAATTAAATGTGAGGCTCAGGCCTACCACATACCTTGTACATTGAAAAGAAACCGTGGAGATATTTAAATATGCTATGAATTTTATATTGCAGTCCATTGACTTATTGATGTAACTGTAGAGATATTTGTATATGCGATGAATTGTATACTATTAATTTTGGACAACTAGGTCCAAACTCCATGTTGTGATGCTCAGATGAAGGTACCAATATTTTTATTGGGTTCCTCTTTCAGAGAGGTGCAATATCGATCTAAATATCATAATGATCCGATGAGCAAAACATTTATTTTGAATTTATTCAAGATATGTGCAGTTCGGCTTTAAGGTTTTGTGCGCCAGTAGTTGTGTTACACACCCTCAGTGTTGGATATATATTGGTCAACGTTGGAGGAAATTTTCACTCATCTCATCCTCACACATTTCTCTCTCCTCATCTGATTGGTTCGATGTCCTTGGTGGCTCTTCTCTCCACACGTGGGAAATTTCCAGCAACAACGCTTCTCTAATTTCGGTCTAGGGTTTCTGCAGCAAACTTTGACCAGTGTTGACTTTGGTCAACGCAAGGTAAAATCGACCCGAAACTCTCCCAAAATTTTGATTTTCCAAATCCGCATTTTTTGGAACTATTCCCGAGTCAAAACGTTGACTTTGAATTTTCACTGTTGACCTAGCTGTTGTTGCTGTCTGTGTTGGCCGTTGAATTTTTGGGTTGACTTTTGAGTTGACTATTTGGCTTTCATAGAGGATTGTGTGACATTGCTGGTTGGCTGACCATATTGAGACTTTTCTGGTTGAAGCATCTTGTTGACCTCTGTAACGCACCAACACACTTATATATTTCTGGCTTGTCTTCTGTCGATCTACTAGTATGTTCTATTAGCATTTTACTTTATTTGTTTATGTGATTGTTGTCTGATATTGAAGAAAAAGTAAAGTTGCATCAAGCATATAACATATACATAAATTTACATGGTATCAGAGCTGAGGTGAATTCAAAGCCATAATTTGTAGCAATCACCGAAGAAGAGGATGGGTTCCTCAAACTACAATGGCTTTAAGGCTGATGACAAATTGGCTGGGAAGGATGACTTCCATGCTTGGAAGATGAAATTGGATCTTAACTTGGAAGACCAAGATGCCATGGACTATGTGCAGGGTAAAATCCAAGAGCCTCCATCCAATGCTACTACTGCTGCAAAAACAAAGTATAAGAAGGGGGAGATCAAAGCAAAGCTGATGATCAGGGACTCAATTCACAAGAGTCTGGTTTCCTACATCCTTGAGCTGGGCACATCCAAGGAGATGTATGATAAGTTGGTACACATGTTCAAGGAAAATAATGTGAATCAATTCCTATTCTTCAAGAATCAATTGAATAATATGAAGAAAGGCAGGGATGAGTCTGTTCAATCATATTTTCTAAAGCTGACAGAGATCAGGAATAATATGCTGGCTATTGGGGAGGCAATAACTTATCGAGAGATGGTACTCACCGCACTTGGAGGTCTCTCATCTGAATGGCATGTGTTCAACACTACCATTCTCAATAATAATGTGATACCTGACTTTGATGAAGTAATATCGAGATGCGTACAAGAAGAGACAAGAATGAAGGAATATGAAAATGAAGGAAATGCTGCCTTCGCTGCTCATTCTAGAAAGAAGAACTTTGGCGGTCCTAGGAACAATGGAAGGGCAGGGGCCCAAGGGAATAAAGGCAAGTGTTACACTTGTCATAGGCCAGGTCACTATGCTAGAGAATTCCCTTTCAAGAAGGATTCTCCCAATAATGATGACAACAAAAACAACTGGAGGAATGGAAATTAAAGGAACAAAAGGTTCAAAGGAAAGAGGAAATCTCCCTCCGGCGAAAATGGTCAACCTTTTAAAAGGCTAAGAAACTCCAGGTATGAGGAATAAAATGTTGTTGATAAAAGAAATGAATTCATTCTTGTATCTTCCCTCTTTGCTGCATCTCCACCCGACACTATGGATGTCTAGTTGATAGATAGTGGTGCCTCAAGGCACATCACTGAATTCAAGGAAGCAGTTTCTGATATGGTTGAGAAGGATACTAATCTGGAAATTATCCTTGGAAATAATGCCACATATCCCATGAAAGGGAGAGGGACTATGACCCTCCACTTGTCTCATGGTCAAGTCCTCCGCTTGCAAGATGTACTCTATGTACCTAATTTGAAGAAGAACCTTATGTCTATATCGGCCATGTAAGACAAACGTTTCAATGTGGCATTCATTGATTGGAAGGTGTGCATCTGGAAGAAGAGCTTCAAGGAAGCTATCACGATTGGGTCTAGAGTTGATACACTCTACCAGGTTGGAGGAATTCCACTGGGAGCGATGACATGTGATAGACCGATAATGGCACTGAATATGAGACGAATGAGTTCTAGAAATTTTTCAAAGAAGCTGGCATTAAGAGGGAGACCACAACTGTCTATACTCTTGAGAAGAATGCCATTGCTGAGCGAAAGAATGAGACCATTGTGGAAGCTGCCCATGCCATGTTATGTGACCAAGGTCTACCGAAGTTTCTGTGGGGAGAAGCTGCGAACACTGTTGTGTACATACAAAATCGATGCCCGCATTTCGCTCTGGAATCCAAAACTCTCGAAGAGGTTTCCTTTGGTAAGAATCTCACATTCTAGATTTTTTGGATGTCTTGTTTATTTTCATGTGCCGAAAGAGAAGAGGAGCAATTCTGGGAAGAAGGGAATGCTTGTGGGCTACAGTGAAACTTCAAAGGCTTATAGAGTCTATGTGCCTGGTCAAAGGGAAGTGGAGATATGCCACGATGTCACCTTTAACGAAGATGATTCCTTGAGGAGAGTAGTCAATATTACGACATCTGAGGAAGATCATGAAGAAATGCCTAGAAATCAAGAAGAACGGAAGGATGAGACGATGCCCGATGCTGAAGGACTGATGGACCCGATTGATTCACCTCCTTCAATAGGAAAGAGACCATAATGGCTCAGGGACACTCTCGAGGATGCCGAGGGACATATGGCCCCAAGAGGGACATTCCGTGAAAGCAAGAAGCCAAATAGATACCAAGGGTATCTAGCAGCCATGAGTACTATTGTACAATCTGAGCCTGGATCTTTTGAGGAAGCCGTAAAGCATCAAGTATGGAAGGATACTATGCACGAAGAGTATGAGTCCATATTGAAGAATGATGTCTGGGATGTGGTTCTAGGACCGGAGGACAAAGAAGTTGTCACCTCGAAATGGCTCTACAAGATCAAGCATGGATCTGATGGAAGTGCTGAAAAGTTTAAGGCAAGATTCGTTGCCCGTGGCTTCTCTCAAAAGGAAGGCATAGAATATGATGACATATTTGCACCTGTGGCGCGATATACCACCATATAATCTATCATAGCCCTTGCTGCTACACAAGTATGTAATCTTCATCATATGGATGTGAAGATCGCATTCCTGCATGTTGCGATAAAGGAAGAGGTGTATGTAGAGCAACCTCTGGGGTTCAAAATCCAGGATCGGGAAACCCATGTCTGCAGGAAGAAGAAAGCCCTCTATGGGTTGAAGCAAGCACCCAGAGCTTGGTACAAGAGGATATATAGCTACTTGATGAAGCTGGGTCACTCGTAGTAATGCTAATCCGAACTTTTAATTCAAGGTTGATAGAGAGAAGCCTCTCATTATGGTGTTGTATGTGGATGATCTCTTCCTGACAGGTGCTGACCCTCTCATTCATCAGTGCAAGAGGGAGCTTGCCACTGAATTAGAGATGAAGGACCTAGGACTAATGCATTAATTCCTAGGCCTGGAGGTCTGGCAGAGACCTGGCGAGATTTCCCTTTCTTAAGGAAAATACATTGTGAAGCTTCTGGAAATATTTGGTGTGGTGGACTGTAAGTTTGTGTCAACACCGATGGAACTCAACTTTAAGAATTTTAGTGGCAGTGCTTCTGGGCCTGTTTTAGCAAATACTACTGAGTATCGTCAACACGTAGGGGCCCTGATGTTCTTAGTGAACAGCCTTTTGGACGTATGTTGTGCAGTGAACACTTTGAGTCAACACATGGTGATCATAACATTCACTAGGTTGGTGCCAAGAAACTCTTGAGATATCTCTATGGCACGATAGACCATGGGCTGAGATACGCTGTCGGGAGCATGACACTCCTTGGATATACTGATGCTGATTGGGCTGGCAGTGTGGTGGATCGCAAGAGCACATCTGGATGCTGCTTCACATGTAGATCTGCTTCGGGCAGGTAACGGAAGTCGGTAGCCTTGAGCACCGTTGAGGCTGAATACATTGCAACATGTATGGCCCGTTGTGAAGTCACTTGGTTGTGAAAGCTCTTCAGTGAGATTTTCAAGCATGTGCTAGATGCCACCATTATCCTTTTTGATAACCAGAGGTGGATTCGTTTGTCATATAATCTCAGGTTCCATGATCGATCCAAGCATGTTGATGGCTGGTACCACTTTATCTGGGATATGGTACAACGAGGCGCCGTAAGACTCAATCATATAGGAACCGATGAGCAAGTTGCAGATATTTTCACAATGCCCTTAGGGAAGGTCATGTTCCTAACCTTCCGTGAGAATCTTGGAATCATGGAACAATCCTATTCTGAGGGTCTTGTTGGACGATGAGCTCTTGGAGCTCTTGGGGGCTTTGGGGATAGCTTCTCGGAGCTATAAGCAACCACATGGCTAGGCTTGCCGAACCTTGTTGGTGTGCTTATGCCCCACCGTTATGGTGATTGAGTTGGTTCACCTTTCATGATCTGTGCCATGTATTCATCCTACTCATTTGAGTTCCACACTCATGGGAAGTACCTCTCATTTGGCCAGTGAGATGGGAAAAGCTATATACTAGTAGCAAAGATTGATGGACGCATAAGAGATTTTTGTACTCTCTATCTACGATGGAACGGTCCAACCACTTGATCTTGGATCAAGTATAGTGAGGTTTCAGACCTCCAACGAACTTCGGGCCAGTGAAACTAACTTCTGGTTAGTATATGACTCTCTTGAGTCCAAGTGAGGTTTCAGACCTCCAACTGACTTCGAGTCAAGGAAACCAACTTCGAGTTGGTATGAGACTCTTTATGAGTCCAATAGAGGTTTTGGACCTCTAGGCTAAATCTGTCAGTCGGGAATGATGTCTTTGTGACTGACCCACTTCTATTATGAAATAAAGAAGCCAGAAAAGCAAGTTACAGTGGGATGACGCACAATTTTTGGATTGCACAGGTGGATGGAGTTCTCCGTAGTTGAGAGGGAGTGTTAATTTGGACAACTAGGTACAAACTCCATATTGTGATGCTTAGATGAAGATACCAATATTTTTATTGGGTTCCTCTTTCAGAGAGGTGCAATATCGATCTAAAGATCATCTTGATCCGATGAGAAGAACATTTATTTTGAATTGATTTAAGATATGTGCAGGTTGGCCTTAAGGTTTTGTGCCCTAGCAGTTGTGTCACACACCCTCACTGATGGATATATATTGGTCAACGTTGGAGGACATTTTCACTCATCTCATCCTCACACATTTCTCTCTCCTCATCTGATTGGTTGGATGTCCTTGGTGGCTCTTCTCTCCACACATGGGAAATTTCCAGCAGGAACACTTTTCTGATTTCGGTCTAGGGTTTCTGCAGCAAACTTTGACCGGTGTTGAATTTGGTCAACACAAGGTCAAATCAACCCGAAACTCTCCAAAAATTTTGATTTTCAAAATCCACATTTTTTGGCACTATTCCCGAGTCAAAATTTTGACTTTGACTTTTCAACGTTGACCTATCTGTTGTTGTTGTTTGTGTTGACCATTGAATTTTTGGGTTGAATTTTGAGTTGACTGTTTAGTTGTCCTATAGGGTTGTGTGACATTTCTATTTGGCTGACCATATTGAGACTTTGTTGGTTGAAGCATCATGTTGATCGCCGTAACACACCAACACACTTATATATTTCTGGCTTGTCTTCTGTCGATCTACTAGTATGTTCTATCAACATTTTACTTTATTTGTTTATGTGATTGTTGTTTGATATTGAAGAAAAATTAAAGTTGCATCAAGCATAGAACATCTACATAAATTTACATATACTAAGTCTCTTGAATTTTTAAATATAACCATGGACATATATATGTATAGGAAATTCATATGGGGTCTCATATTTACCATGTTTATGCATATACTTTTTATTTTTTTATTTTTGACCATAGTAATAGTAATGATTGTAATGTTTTATTTAGAGACATGTTACAAGTGGTATTGGAGCCATGTTCCAAAACTATGGCTACATGGGAACTAAAAGTGAAATGGTGTGATGAAAATAGTGTAAGAATGGAAAAAATGAGTTAGAATCAATATAAAGAGAGGGCCGAGATCACCAAGAAGACTAGAAGCGTAGTATGGAGGAGCTAACCCAAAAATGTGAGCTAAGTTGGATGCGAACCAACAGTACCACAAGAACAAATTGTAGAAATTATACAAACAATATGTGTATACCAATGGATTCAATCCGATCATGCAATATACTAGAGAAAGATACTGAATCCTTCTACAATTAATTCTGCAGAAATTAAACACGATCGCACAATCACACCAAGTAAAAGAAAGAAGCAAATAAATCCACAACACAGATAATTTTCCAGGGGAAATCTTGTTGCTCAAAACCTCTCTATCTCTATTGTATAATGAACCAAAGAATCATGAAACAATACAATGCACTCTTCTCACAAGATTCTGTTGCACTATCCTGACTGTCTCACACTTATCCAGAGAAAATTGGTCCAACACTTAGCCAATTCTTAGCCTCTACTCAGCCTGTCTTGCTTACACAATCCCTAGGAAATTGATCCCTATTAAATAGGATAATTAGCCTTCCTTGACTGTGCAATACATCATGGGAAATCCTACGGTGTTTTAACTGCATCTGGGAAGTTTGCTAAAAATACAACTGATATTTAACTTCCCTCTAACCTTTGTCTCAACTGGGTCTTCATCAGAAATAAAAATGCATTCAACTATTAATAGTAAATCACCGATCACTTGACAGATCACTACATGTGAATTAAATCTGATTTAATTCACTTGACCTCTCGCTAGTGAAAAAATCAATTACAACTAGTTAGACTGAATTTAACTCACTTAATTGAGTTAACGAATTTATCATGCATTAAACTAATGCAGTAACTGCAACTTGGACTCAAAAACTAATAGAATCACTCTGCATGCCTCACCAACTACCCTCAACTCAAAATTCATGAGCTAACTGAGTCTATTACACTCAGTTAACTATTGCAAGTGATTATGAGATAATATTACAATTTATTGTCCAATTTAATTGAGGGGAAATTAAATTAGAAACATTTATAATTTATTTAATAAATTGGCTTGCACACTAATGTATCACTAGGACCCATCACTATGTGACTTGTGATCCCACAGTAGTGTGTGTATTTTCATGTTGTTTATGGATGCTAATTTCACTTTTTCTTGTTGCAAATTTCAACACAGATTAATGGAAGATCACCAACAACAAATGAGACAACTACTGGAAACTATGCAACAAATACATAATTAGATGGCACAAACGAGGAATGATAGTGTAAGGTTAATTCAATAACATGAGAAAATCTTAAAAAGTCTCTCTGATAAAGAAAATAATAGAGTCAACCAGCCGAATCCAGATCATGAGACCCAGTATGAGAGGGAACAAAAACATACTGAAAATGATCAAGAGGAGATTCATACTCAATGAAGTCAGCACCATGAGAGGCATAGGATTGAAGATGAGGAAGAGTCATATAATATCCAAGACTAGGGAATGACAAAGAAATAGCGTATGAAACTGCAAGGTGAGTTCCGTAAAATCAAGCCACCAACCTATGATGGAAAGAAATAAGAGGCAGTCGAAGCCTAGATTATCGAAATTAATGAATACTTTCAAGTGTATGAATATAAAAACAACTTCCGAGCTCAATTGGCCATTACTACTAGAACTGTCCACAAAAAGCAAGAACCGAACAAGAAGCTAATGTACATGAAGCCTCGATCATGGGATATGTAGCAAGGAGTATGCCTCGAATTAATGCAACATTGGAAGACCATTAGGCAGAGTACCAACCCTAAATTATAGAATATGTATGTAAGATTGCTAACCAACATGTCTCTATTCTAATTGACCCTGGTGCTAGCTTAAGTTATATGAGCCCCAAATTTATAGAATTACGCCAGCTACCAAGCCTTAAATTCCAAAAACCTTGGCTGGTACAATTGGCCACTTGTGCCAAGCGGCGGGTAACTGCCAAAAAAAAAAATCCCTATTGAGGTGTCAGGACATCGAATTCATGTGAATCTGAACATGCTTCCCTTGGGTTCATACGATGTACTGATTGGGATGGACTGGCTAGAAATCCATTGATTTTTGGTAGACTGCAAAGAAAAGAGTGTCAGCTTCCTCACTAATGAAGGAGTGAGGCGGGAGCTGCAGGGTATTAATAAAGGTATAAAACTACGACCTATTACAACCAACCAACTATGAAAGTGCATTCGGAAGGGTTTCCAAATTTATGTGGTGCAGGTCATGTACACAAACTCGAAGGACAATATAGCTGCACTTGAAAACCTGCCAATTATTCAAGATTTTGTTGATGTATTTCTAGAGTAAATCCATGGTTTACCACCCAAGCAGGATATTGAATTTACTATTTAAATATTTCCAAGATCAGCCCCTGTATCAAGGACTCATTACTTTATGCATGTTCCCAAATTGACTGAGCTCAAGATGCAGCTACAAGAGCTGCTTGAAAAAGGATACATCCATCCCAACATGTCTCCTTGGGGAGACCCGATGTTTTTTGTGCGGATGGAACCATGCGTTTATGCATCGACTATCAATAACTGAACATGCTAACTATCAAGAACAAATATCCACTACCATGAATTGATGCTCTGTTTGATCAAGTCCGTGGAGCGAGTGTGTTCTCAGAAATTGACCTCGAATTAGGATACCACCAAATCCAAAACAAATAAGGATATATTTGTAATACTTCCTCCCAAACTCGATATTGTCACTACGAGTTTGTGGCGTTGCCATTTGGACTTACCAATGCTCCTGCCACCTTTACAAGTTTGATGCATGGCATATTTCAACCTTATTTAGATAAATTTCTGCTCATTTTCATTGACGATATTTTGATTTACTCCAAAAACCAAGAATAACATGATAAACACCTTAAAATAGTGTTGCAAACCTTAAGGGAGAATCAACTTTACGCCAAATACAACAAATGTGATTTCTTCAAGGACCGAATTTAGTATTTGGGGTATGTGATATCAGTTGAAGGAATAAATTTAGACCCTGAAAATATCTGGACAATCATGGAATGGGTTGTTCCTAAAAGCATTTCAAATATATGACCTTTCACAGGTTTAGTAGGTTACTAACGCCGATTTATCAAGAAATTATCCAAGATCGCATACCCCATAACTTACTTAAAAAATAAAGGGAGGGAATTTAGGTGGAAAGTAGAATGCAAACAAGGATTTGAGTAGTTAAAAAAACTACTAACCTCAGCCCCAATATTGAAGGTAGAAGATCCTGAGAAGGAGTTTGTGGTATGTACTAACACAATTCAAGAAGGCGTGGGAGGAGTTCTTATGCAGGAAGATAAAGTAGTGGCATATGGGTCTCGCAAGTTGAAGGAGCATGAACAAAAGTACTCAGCTTATGACTTGGAACTCGTAGCAGTAGTTCATGCCTTAAAATGTGGCACCATTACTCGTTGGGAAACTTTATTTTGTTACTAAAAAATCACAGTAGTTTGACCAATTTTTTTAACCAACCAACTCTAAATGCTTGACAGTCCAGATGGACCGCTTTATTGAGCGAATTTGATTTTGATATAAGGCATTTGAAAGGAAAATAAAATCGTGTAGCAGATGCCTTAAGTAGGAAGATAAAATGTGTGTACAAAATTAAATTCCACCACATTGAATTTGACGTGTTAGGACCACTTGTTGAAGTTGTCCCTAAGGACTCGGAGTACTAGCACCTTTGGCAGTGCACCCAAGAATTGCAGAAAATGGGTAAAACCAATGAGTATGAAATTAATGGCTAGGGCCAATTGAAATTTGGTGGAAGGATTTATGTCCCTAATCAAACATCGATCAAACAATTGCTACTGGATGAGCATCACCGTAGTCCATACACAGCTCATCCAGGATATCATAAACTATTTTATGCGCTAAAGAAAAAATATTTCTAACTGGTAATGCAAAAATATATCGCAAAATATCTATCTAAATGTTTGGAATGTCAGTAGGTAAAATTTGAGCATCAAAACCCTGTAGGTTTGTTGAACCCTCTTCCTATTCCATAATGGAAATGAGAAATGATTACGCTATATTTTATAATTGGGCTACCTAAGACAAAGAAACAACATGACTCCATTATGGTGGTAGTGGAAAAATTAAGTAAAACTACTCACTTCATTTCGGTAAAGTCCACCTACAAAACGATGGCTATTGTAGACATTTTTATGAGAGAAATATCTTGGCTGCACTGAATACCCAAAGTAGTCATTTTCGACAGAGATGTGAAATTTACCCCTGCCTTTTGGAAAGCCCTCTTTACTAGATTGGGTACTCAAATACATTTTAGCATTTCCTATTACCCTCATACTGATGGCCAAACAGAACGGGTGAATAAGGTACTAGAGGACATGCCGCAGATGTACGTAATGAACCAACCTACTAAATGGGAGGACTATCTCCACCTGGTGGAGTTCACATATAATAATAGCTACCATGATTCACTTAAAATGTGTCCCTATGAAGTGTTGTATGGTAGGAAGTGCAGAACACCCGCCAATCGGAGTGGTTCGGAGGACAAGATGATGTTGGGACCAAATACGCTCAAGGATATGGAACAAGAAGTTAAAATGATTCACCAGAATTGCAAGCTTCCCAGAACAGAAAAAATACTTATGCGAAAAATAAAAGGACTCATAAAGAGTTCCAAGTGGGAGATCACATTTACTTAGGGATTAAACCTAGGAAAAGTACCGTGCAATGGGGTGGGTGTGCTAAGTTGGCACCTCGAACCCTTCCAAATATTGGATAGTATAGGCCCGATGGCTTATCAAATAACCCTTCCTAGTTATGTAAAGGTCCAAAATGTGTTTCACATTTCTTTGTTAAAGAAATACGTGTACGATCCCCAACATATAATTAAGTGGCAAGATGTACATGTAGGTTTTCTGAGAAATTTCTAAAAAGGCATGTGTGTTTAAGTTTACAAAAACATGAATTGATAAACATGGTAATGGTTGGAAGGTCGAACCAGACAGAGAATTCAGGGTAGAAACCCTACATATTCTCGACAAGAGAGAAGCCATGTTGCGGAGGCGAGTGGTAACCCAGGTTAAGGTGTAGTGGATGAACTTCAGCCCATAAGAGGCCACATGGGAAGATGAAGGGCTGATGAAATAAGTTTTCCCAAATATGTTTCATACAATGGAATGAACACCGGGGACGGTGTTGCGCTGACAGGGGGAATAAGTAACCCTCATGTTGTTTAAAGATTATTAAAGGATTAGAATTACCGTGGTAACTATTTTATTTTATTTTATTTTTAAGTAAAGGACATATGAATATTTTATATCATTTTATTTTAATATAATGATTATTTTTCAAGTGAAAGAGAGCTAGCTGGTAACGAATTTCAGCCCTGGACAGTTGGGATAGTTACACTGTTATAAACACCCTTTTGTAGATTTAAAGGAAATCCGAAGACATGAAGAGGTTGGTTTTTCAATTCCCTAGAGAACTATGGTATGGGAAGAGACAAGAGGAGAGAGACAAAGGTCTGTCTAAGGCAGGACGCTGCCTATGAGAACTCCCAAGCTGGACAAAGAGCGAGTGGAGTACCTTCAATATGATTAATAGAGGTTGGACAACAATATCGTTTCCCTAGGTGTGGAGCTTTGTAGCAACTGTGAGAATTTTCCAGGAGCAAGAGCTCGGTGGGGAGAAGTGGACATGATCACCCTTCTCATGTTTGGGAGGATCACCCAAAGCTTGATAAGGATTGTTAATTTAAATCAGATAAGTACAAATGTGTAGTTTGTCACAATTATTTTATTAAAATGCTTAAGTAGTGTGATGTGAAGATTTTGTTCAATGAAATTTAATTCTTACATAATCATTAGAGTTATGGTTATAAACATAGTTAGATAGAGAGAAAGTGGTACTATACATTTTGGAATAATTATTACAGTTTTATTGTTCTTAAATATAGCATACTAGGATTTTATACTTGTTGAAATGGAATTTGTGTAAACTATCACCATAGCCACTTTTTATTTTGTGTAGTACAAAGGAATTTACTAAGGGGTTTCAACCAGCTAGTCGGGAAACCGAGCTGGTCTGTCCCCTTGTGGTTCAAATCATTTCAGTCTAAATTAGGAATAAAAAGGTTGAACATAGCTGGAACCTACACAAATTTTAATTAGGAATCTAGTTACATAACGTGAAGAGGATCAACCCATAAAGATTGTGTCTTCAACCATAACGAAAGGCTAAATCAGGTATTAAACACAAAAATAATTAAAAATGAAAGAACATAATTGTTCGTGTCATTCTTAAATAACCGATCTTGATAAAGTGGTAGGGCTTAGCCTTGCATTGATGGGGGAGTCGGTGTCTGCCTGTCTCAACCAAGGTTTAAAACAAAAAAAAAAATTGCAAAAAAGCAATACACATTCCAGATAATAATATACATAGCCGAGAAATGTTTAGAAATAATTTCTGCTTAAATAGTGGAAAAACGGACCGCGACTTATTTATACATCATTACAATAGCAAGCATAGAACCTTTAGAGTATCATTTTATGCACAACATAGGTTGGAAGTTTTATAAGTCTTGTTGAAAGAAAAACATGAACCATATATGCAAGAAAATTTCAGATAGTAAATCTGTAACAACATAAACACATGAGATATGGCAATATTTATATTTAGAAAGAAAAAAAAAACAGAAGCGACGTGTTTTCCACTGTTCAAAGCGGAAGTAATTCTTGTACATTTACATGGCTAATAAATTAAATCGAAAACCAGATAGCCCATTCAATAAGTTAATGGTTTGTTCTAGAACATTATAAAACAAATCCATTAAATTAATAGTCCATACATGAGCAACACCCAGGCCGTCTAAAACTCAAACTGGGAGAAATCATAATCTCTAAAACCTCTGTTGGGGTCAAGGGGGTGCATCTCTACACAAGGATACCCCAACCGACACAGTATGGATGCCAAGAAAAACTCATAAGACTTAACGGAATTCCCTTACAAGAACCAAGAATAGCTTGGTATGCAGAATCCACAAAATCTATTGATCTAAAGATAAAGGGTGAGGCAAAGAAGACTTAATTGTGACTGTGGCCAGCATAAGCCCATCGAATGGTCGAAGATGTCCCTCAAAAACTTGCAAGGGGAAGACAATGAAATTAGTTTCAAAAGGTGTGACCCATAACCATACAATGCTGAATAAGAAAATGATAGAATAGTCCGTTGAACTAAAATACCTGCAAGATAGAGCAAGAACCAGAAATAGTGCACTCGAACCAATTCTGGTGTAGAGGTATCGGTTCCATGTTACAACGGAGGTCCTGCAATCATGTTAAGAGGTCCATTTTTTAGCCTAATAAGAAAAATCCCAACGAAAAATTGGAAACTTGCAGTGCGGCAAAAGACAAGTCAAAAATGAATGAAGGTTACAAAATTGCAGTGGTAGTCCTCCTAGCCACCCTCCACTGTCCGATTGAATCGACAGTCAGATGGAAGAACCAGATCCACTGGTAATCATAGGTGAAGGGGACAAGGCACCCCAAGCAATATTTTAGTCATTCGATCAGGTTAAATGGGAGGTCAAGATCTCACAAACCGTGTCTTGGTTGGGGCGTCAGTCACCAAACCTTTGTGCCAACTTAAATACCATGACATGGAATAGTGGACCTTATTAAAATGATAAATCGAGATTTAATCCAAGTACTGATTAAATTAAATGTGAGGCTTACCCCTGCCACATACCCAGTACATTGAAAAGCAATCATGGAGATATTTAAATATGTTATTAATTTTATATTGTAGTGCATTGACTTATTAATCTAACTGTAGAGATATTTGTACATGCGATGAATTGTATACTAAGTCTCTTGACTTATTAAATATAACCATGGACATATATATGTATATGAACTTTATATGAAGTCTCATATTTACCATGTTTACGCATATAATTTTTTATTTTTATTTTTGACCATAGTAATATTAATGATTGTAATGTTTTATTTATAGACATGTTACAAGTGGTATTAGAGCCACGTTCCAAAAATGTGGCTACGTGGGAACTGAAAGTGCAATGGTGTGATGAACACAATGTAAGAGTGGAAAAAATGAGCTAGAAGAAATATGCAGATAGGACCCAGATCGTTAGGAAGACCAGAAGCATTGTATGGAGGAACTAACCCTGAAATGTAGGTACAGATGGATGCGAACTGGGAGTACCACATGAACAGATTAATGGAAGATCAACAACAACAAACGAGACAACTATTGGAAACTATGCAACTGCTATAGAATGAGATGGAAAAAATGAGGAATGATAATGTATTGTTAAATAAAGAATAGGGGAAAATCTTAAAAATTATCTTTGATAAACAAAGTAATAGATCCTACTAGCTGAATCCAGGTCATGAGAACCAATATGAGAGGGAACAAAAACATACTGAAAATGATCAAGAGGAGAGTCATACTCAACGAAGTCAGCACCATGAGAGGCATAGGATTGAACATGAGGAAGAGTCAAATAATGTCCAAGACCAGGGAATGTCAGAGAAACAACGAATGGAACTGCAAGGAGAGTTATGGAAAATCAAGCCACCAACCTATGACAGAGAGAAAGAAGAGGCAGCTTAAGCTTGGATTATCGAAATGAATAAATACTTTCAAGTGTATGACTATAACAACAACCTCTGACCTCGATTGGCCATTTACCAGCTACGCGGGAATGCCACTCTGTGGTGGGAGGAGGTTAAAACTGTGCAGAAAATTGATGAACAAAAAGTAAGTTGCCAAGATTTCCAGAGGAAATTCAAGAATAAATTCTTGACAGAGCGCTTCTCTGATGAAAAATCTAGGGAATTCCATGATTTACGCGTGGGACAGTTAACCATGGATAGATTTATAACCAAGTTCACTGCTTTGTTGAGGTATGTGGTTTATTTACATGAGGAAAGAGCCAAGGTGCAACGATTCTTGAGTAGTTTACCCACTTTCATGAAGGAAAAAATTGAGTTCGACGGTCGTTAAATAATGGATGAGGCAATCAAGAAAGCATGAATGTGCTACCAGAAAACCAAACAAAGGGATTCTGGCAAAGGCTGGAACTAGAAGAAAGCACCAAGGAGCTTCCAAAATTTCAAGAATTCTAAGCCAAATCCTAAAAATGTACAGAGAAGTTCAGTAAACCAAATGATGGACAAATCACAGTCAAAAGAAAAGTGACAGTCAGGGGCTAGAATTGCAGAGGAAACCAACAAACCAGATCCTAGTCAAATGCCAAAACATCCCTTGCAGTGTTGGGGTTGCAGTGAAGCCCATTAGTACTGAAACTATCCACCCAAAGAAAGAACCGAAAAAGAAACTAATGTAGACGAAGCCTCGACCGTGGGAGATGTAGCAAGGAGTATGCCTCGAATTAACGCAACAT
The DNA here is from genome assembly GCA_034641835.2 of Pinus albicaulis. Lineage (NCBI taxonomy): Eukaryota > Viridiplantae > Streptophyta > Pinopsida > Pinales > Pinaceae > Pinus > Pinus albicaulis. Next base: position 184,543,165 of record CM076584.1, read on the forward strand.
TGGAAGACCATCAGGCAGAGTACCAACCCTCAATGATAGAATGTGAAGGTAATATTGCTAACCAGCCTAACTCTATTTTAATTGACCCTGGTGTTAGCTTAAGTTATATCAGCCCGAAAGTTATAGAATTATGCCAGCTACCGAGCCTTAAATTCCAAAAACCTTGGCTGGTACAATTGGCCACTAGTGCCAAGCCAATCTATGTTCTATTTTTTTTAACATTTTTTTGATTATTTATACTTTTAATCTTATTTGAATCTTTTTTTTTAAACATAAATTGTCATCATCTTTGAATATAAATTCATAAAAATTTCATAAAATTTGTTATATTTTTGATATTTTTTATTCAAAATTTTCATAAAAATCTTGTAATTTAAATTAACATGTTGTTTTTAGCTCCTCGCCCACACAAACCCTGCATTTCGTTTATTTATTTATTTTTTATTTATTTATTTATTTATTTTATTTATTTATATATATAATTTAATTTTTTAGAATGATTTTTTTTTTTTAAGTTTATATATATGTTTTTTTTTTTTCCAAAATTTTGTCTTTAATTTTTTTAATGTTTTTTTAATAATTTTAATTTTTTTTTCATTTCTTTATATTTATTTTGTTGTTTTTTTTTTCATTTTTTTTAATGTTTTTCTTATAAGTTTAATTTTTTTAAATTGTTTTTTTTTTCACTTTTCTAATGGTTTTCATTGTGTTTTTGTTTTATATTTGTTTATTTTATTTTATTGTTTTTATTTATTTATTTATTTTCAATTTTTAAAATTATTATGTGTTTTTTGAAATATTTTCCTTTTTAAATTTATTTTATTATGTTTTTATTTTTTATTTTTTAAAATTTTTGTCTTAATTTTGTTTTTTTTGTTTTTTTTGTCTTTTCTATATTGTATTTTTTTTGGGTCATGTTTTTTAATTTTTTAATGCTTTAATATATATTTTTATTTACTTAGTATTAATTTTTTTAATAATGTTGTGTGTTTTCTTTTAGTTTATTTTATATATATATATATATATATATATATATATATATATATATATATATATATATATATATATATATATATATATATAAAAGTTTAAGAGAACAATATTTTTGTTTATGGTGTACTTCTTTAGCGGTCAATAGGGGATTCTCAATAGGGGATTCTCGAAACGACAATTTTTTTTTTAATAATCTTTAATATGTTTATTAGTTTGGATTTATTAAATTCAAAAGAAATATAATTTTAATATTAAATTATTATTATTATTATTATTTTTTCTGAATAAGACTGATTCTATTAAGCTGAAATATAGTACAAGATGATGATACAATCATGAGAAACAGAAAACCAGCAACCGGAAATGATAAAACTATCAACCTCGGCCCTGGAGAAGGAGTGAAACAAGCAAGGAAGTACAAGAAAACACTGGATGACAAAAAGACTGAAAACTACCCAGAGTGGGCAGAGGCCTCAACATGAAGCTTTTTCCCTTTCTTTTTACTGACTTTAACCCATCCTTCCTGGGGTGAATGAGCTAAAACAACCTGAAGACCGGAGTTCACCTGAGGAGGGGCCTCCTTATCAGAGTCGGAAGAGGAGGTCACATGAGCTCGCTTCTGAGCAACGGCAGCATCAGGAGGTTGCGACTGAGTATCGGTGGGGATGTCCATTGACTGATTCTGGTCCGAATCGACATCACTTCCTTCATCTTCAGAGCAAGAGGAATCAGAGTCCGCTGCAGGAGGCGGAGAATATGGAGCACATCGCTTGGATTTGGGCTTGGAATTATTCATCTTTTTCATTTTTGTCGGGAGAGCTGGGCATGAGTTCTGCAGATGCCCTGTTTGGTGACAGTGTCGGCAGCGGAAGGCGGTATTCTCATAATCCAGAGGCTGAGTCCATAAAAAGTCGTTTATCTTGAGATTGATTTGGTCTGGAAGTCCCTTGCTTAAATCTAATTCCACACATATTCTGGCATATGTGTAAAGACCTTTGTTTTCCCGCCAATAATCTCCCATCAGAAAATTGCCCAAGGTGTTGCCTATTGCCTTATAGACTCTTACATGCCATAGGTGGGCTGGTAAGTTGGGGAGCCTGATCCAAACAGGTGTCCTGGTGATGACAACAGTTGCTGGGTCAAAATCTGGGAACCATGGAGTTAAGAAGAGCCCTGCAGTTCCCATGAACCAAGGACCTTCTTCTATAGCCTTTTCGTAGTGCTTGAGATTATCAAACAATACTATGAAATACCCTTTTGAACAGAAGCTGACTTTGCAATGGTGATTCCAGTTATCATGGATCCAGTCATAGAGTTCCTTTGATCGCGGCCACAATCCATTAAATCTGCAAATGATAGCTCTTTCTGCATATTTTTGAAGATCATTTGCAATTTCTGCATGGGAAAACTCAACAGAGGGAACCTCCTCAAGCTTGTCAACCAAAAAAGGCTTTGGTTTAAGGGCTTCAGGGGGTTTGGGGAGCTCAGAGTGAACCACATCTTTGTATGAGAAGGAAGGAGCAGAAGAGGACTGCCCAACAGCACCACCTCTCAAACGAAGGGTTAGCACTAAAGAGTCATTCTTATTAATGTTGTAAGCAGAGAGGGACAGAGGATCTTCAAGTTGTTTACCTCGAAAGAGAAGTCGCTGAAGAGCTGAGGGAATCCCAATCCGACGTTCCAGATTTAATTTGAGAGTCAGCACCAGATCTGAGGAGCAAACCCAAAGCAGAATGGTCTTGCCAGAGGGTTGTGAAATTTGGATCTGGTAAGAGGCAGAGTAGATCTTAGATGTCTGCTGTGATAACACCAAGATAGGATCTCTGTCGTTTCCATGAGTGAGTCTGCCTGAGAGCTGCTGAGGAGGCCAGTTCTTCAGCGCAGGGAGACGGACTCTCCGTCTCAGATCCGATCCGTTGGACAAGGAGACAGAGCAACAAAAGGCTGGCGTTTTCTGCCACTGCATACCAAACCCTGAACAACGACCCACGTTCTGAGAGAAGAGACAGTCAGACTCTTCACACCAGTCTTGAGGGCTTGGAGCAGGAGAGATTCCAAGAGAGTCTACATGCAATGCCTCAATGGAGCAGACGGGGCAGCCTAAAAACAGAACATGCCATCGATCAGAAGGAAATGAGATCAGCTTTGGGTCTGCGGGACAACGAAAATGTTGAACTAGCAGCTCTGAGAAGAGGGCATCCGAAACAGGGACAAATGAGGACGGGCTCCCAAGCAGATGCGGCACGAGGGCTCCAGAAGAGAGAGCAGCCGCCTGAGTGTAGAGAGTCAGAACCCTAATCGCCATTCTTCCAGCTCCCAAGTGCGTGACTTCATCTAGGTTGTCAAATTATTATTATTATTACTTTATATGAAAATAACATTAAAATATATATATTTCTCAATGATGAAATATAGTTTTTAAAAAACAATTTACAAATTTCAAAATATTAAAATCATTTAAAAATAAAATAATTACACAAATTTACAAAAAAACAATTGTTTTAATGCACATAGTATCAAAAAATCTAAAATCACATATAAATTCATTTTTTTTGTAAAGTTTATCATATTAATAACAATTTATTAAATATAATGTTTTTTTATATAATGTATTGAAATCACAAGATAGGAAACACTTCAGTTATTAAATATAATGTTTTTTTTTATATAATGTATTGAAATCACAGGATAGGAAACACTTCAGTTATGATGAATGAACAACTTAAAATAAAAATAAATTAAGATAAACTAAATGGTAAATTTTTTTAAAAATAATATTAACACCATGGCTGAAAATTGATGGATTTTAAGGATTTTCATAGAGGTGATATTTTATCCTTAATGTCATCCTTGAAATTTTAAGGCTTTTTAGAGGCATGATATTTTATCTTTAATACCATGCCCAAAAACGTTGAAATTTTAAGAATTTTGATATTTGATCTTTAATGTCATGTCTATCATTGAAATTTTAAGGTTTTTCAGAGTCGTGATATTTTATCTTTAACATCATTATTAAAATATGTTGACAATTTACCCCCCAAAATAAAGACGTTATTCTAGCATCAACACTTTTTGTTTCTAGGGTGTTTTTTTCACAAAAAAAATTGGCTACGTTATTCCAGCATCAACACTTTTCGTTTTCAGGGTGTTTTTTCCACACAAAAAATTGGCGACATTATTCCAACATCAACACTTTTCATTTTTAGGGTGTTTTTTGCACAAAAAATTCGATGACATTATTCTAGCATCAACACTTTTCATTTTTAGGATGTCTTTTGCACACAAAAATTTGGTGAAGTTATTCCAGCATCAACACTTTTCCTTTTTACGATGTTTTTTGCACAAAAAAAATTGGTGACGTTATTCTAGCATCAACACTTATCATTTTTAGGGTGTTTTTTGCACAAAAAATTGGCTTTTACTTCCATTTTAAAAAATTGTTGAAAATTTACCCAAAAAAAAAAGTTATTCCAGAATACCACTTCTCATTTTCAAGCTGTTTTTTCATAATTTTTGGATGTTTTTGTTTTAGAGTTTTCATTTTTAGGTAATAGTTCTCGTTTGATCGATAAATTTATTTTTGGAGAGCAGCTATGCAAAAAGGGGTAATGCAGCATAATGTTGAGTGAGTTGTGTGGAGAGCTTTGAGCGTGAGTGTACTGCTGAGAAGGGGTTGAGTGAGCTTATGAAAAAACGAAGAGGTCGAGAGTATGCGTATGTTGTAGTCAAAGGCCAAGAGAGCAGGTGGAATAGAAGGGGTCAAGTGTTGAATGTATGTTGTTGAGTGCAGAGGGCTGAGAACAATATGATGTTGCAGTGTAGACAAAGTGATGAGAGGGTTTTGATGAGTGAATTCTATTGAGAAGAATAGTGGGTTGTTAGAAAGTGAGCAACAGACATAGAATGGTGTGTGGGCCAAGGTTTGAGGATAACAAAGTTGATATTAGGCAGAGTGGTTGTCATGTACAATGAATATTTGTTTCCTTATTGAGTGTGTGTTATATCTTGCATACAACTCGTGGGAACCGTGTGCCATATTTAGCAGATACACCTACTAGGTTATTCGCCATAAGTTGGGTATGCAAGCATGGATGAGTCAGGAACTTTGGAGAGAAATTCTCCTAATTTGGAAGGTATTCCATATATTTCCGTAGCCATGGATGAATTAGCAAAACCCTAGGAGAGCCAACTAAATGCGCTCATAACAGTTGGTTGCTAGAATAATGGAAACTGCATAAAATCCTGGCTCAAAGAATAGATAGGACCATTGTTGAACAAGATGAAATAATGGAGTCTGTCATGAGCTGAGACAAGCCATCCCTCATCTTGCTTGCGTGCTATGATGAATTGAATGAAGATCAAAGCCTCAGGGATAGGATATTTTTTCACAGAAAGATCAAGAGCCTTTTTGGAGTGTGCAGGTTGACTAGGGATTTATGTCTCAGCATGGGAACAGTCAGGTGCCCATCCTCATGTTTAATGAAGCTACAGTTGGATCCCATTCTCAGTGATTAATGCAATTGTAGTGGTCTTTACTCTGAAGGAATAACAACATGGAGAGCCATTCAGAGGTGTGCTTCTAGGAACTGTGATGTAGAGACAACATCGATCATAGCACTGGAGAGGAACAAAATTGTGGGGAGCATTTATGCAAAATGGGGAAACACAACATAGTGTTGAGTGAGTTGTGTGGAGATATATGAGCATGTTTGCACTATTGAGAAGAGGTTGAGTGAGCTTATGTAGTAAATAATAGGTCTAAAGCATGTCTATGTTGTAGTGAGAGGCTAAGAGAGGCTGTGGAATATAAGGGGCTGAGTGTTGAATGTATGCTTTTGAGAGCAGAGGGTTGAGAACAATATGAAGTTGTAGTGTGGACAAAGTGTTGAGAGGGTTGTGATGAGTGATTGTTGTTGCGCATAATAGTAGGTTGCTACAAAGTGAGCAGTGGGCATAGAATGTTGCGTGGGCCAATGGATGAGGAGAACATAGTTGATATCAGGTAGAGTGGTTGCCATGTACAATGAGCAATAGTTTCCTTACTGAGTGGGGGTTGGAGCCTGCATACAGTAAGTTGGTGCTTCCATCTCAATGGGTATCTAAAGAAGGCTTGGATGTTAGTTCCTCCTGCAAGTTGGTGCTTGCATAAATCTAAGGAGTTGCAACTGGATGCTTGCAACAAATCCATGAATTTCATGCTTGAGATGGTGCTTCTGGTAAGTTGATAAGATGTCTGCAAAAGGAGGGTTTTGGTGCTTCCTACTAGTGGGTGTTAGCAAACGATCAGAGGGAGTTGGTGCTTCTTGTGAGTGGTGGCTCACAAATAGAATGTTATAATATAGTAGGTTCTCTTATTTTTACATCAATAACAAAACAACCTTTGGTAGTTTTTCTCCTGGAAGGGTTTCCATGATAAACCTTAGTGTTCATGTGTATTTTTCTCATGGTGTATGGTTATGTGTTGATTTCATATTTCTGCCACATGATATGTTGTTGATGGTTAAATGGATGGTTTCCAAGTTTGAATGAAAAAAATAAATAGGCATACAAGTTTAAATTAGTCGTAATACTGATTCACCCCCCCCGGCCTCTCAGAACTAACATTGTTTCCAATAGATTGTTAGGAATATTTTTTTGGACTTTTGATGCTTAGATTGGATACTCTATATTTGAAATCCTTTTTAATATAAATACCTATCTCAAATGGGAGCATATGATATATGGTTGAAAATATTATTCTAAGACCTTTCCAATGGTATATGGAACTCCCTTTAACTCCATAGGAATGAGATATGAAATATTTTGTCAGCTCAGGTCAACCAAAAAGTTCAAGTCAACCCAGCCAATTTTTACATGTTGGCCCCATAAGTGAACATAAAAAAATTATAAAAAATGTATAAATTAGCACAATTGAATTTTATCCAAGGAATAAGATCAAATACATCTGTGCAAAAGATATATGAGATGTGAAAGAGGAGATAATGAGTATTCTTGGGTTTTAAAGGTGCGTAAAAGGATTCTAAGGATTTTTATTGGAGTGTTGATGGTGTGCTATGAATTACTAAGGCATACGAAACTATGAAGTGTGTTGTTTTGGGTTTTTTATATTATGAAGTGCACTATTTTCGGATTATATTCCGGGGAATGACACTATGCGTTTTTCTAGGGCATGAAGGCTAAATTTGACTAGGTTTGAAGCTATGTATATGGTATGAAGTAAGGAGAGGCACTAGAATGTCAAAGTTAATCGTATGATGAAGATGTGAAATCCATGAAGTATGAAGCATGCAAGTGAAGTCAAAATTACTTTGCATATGATGAAGTTAGGTTGGTGCCTGTACATGTCTTACTAAGTTGGTGTTAGTCAAGGATATTGGTGTCTCGAGTAGGTTAAATACCTAAACAATATATTTCTAAGTTTGTGCTCAACTAAGGAGATTGGTGTCTCGAATAGGTTGTTGCATGAAATTGCGTATAAAGATAAGTTTTATGGTTTTCTCCTACAAGGGGTTCCACATTAAAATTTGTGTACTATGATATTAGTTTCATGCATTTAAGTTTTTGAAGTTAATAAATTATTAGTGAATGATAAAAAAAGTGAGGATATTATATTGATTTACAACCCCCCCTCTCAATATAAGCATAATTTCAACAAAACCATCTTCATATCACAAGTATTATGTATCAAGGATTATTTATAGTGTAATTAACTCCAAAACCTTAGATAAGTCTCTTAAATTGTAGTTCAAAATCTAAGGAAAAAATAGAAGTAGAGATAAGACCTAAGAAAAAACTCTTTAATAATAAAAACTATACAAATAAATTCACTTGTCTCTTCAAGGGGCAACATCTGAGACCAATGCTCCCACTGCAATCACTGTAATATTCCCAAATGGGAAAAGCAACAATATAGTGCAAAATACTGGAATAGAAGCAAGTATTAACACATTACATATGATCCAAATAATAGATCCATGGTATTATGTATAACAGCAATAAATAAGTACAAGATCTTGGGGATCAAGTCCCTCAAGATAGGCAAAAGAAGCCTCCAATGCCCAAAAGCACCCAAATCATGTAATACAAGACTACACAAAATATTGAAGCAAGTACAATGTAGTTTTAGTGACTAATAATGCACCTGGGACATATATATAAATGGATATGATAAGATCATGCTCATACAAGGCCAAAAATGGAGATATATGCTCCTCAACACTTTTCCTAGATAACCCAGGAAGGGTTTCTGGAAATACACAAAATATAAATGGTGGATCTAAAGCCCTAGGGCTGAAGACTCACTGCAACTAAAGCACATAGAAGGAGTGTTTCGGGGAAAATCACCCTAGAGATTTGTTGGGTCAAAACCTCCACAGATCAGGGCATGCTATTCAAGAAGGACTCACACAACCACACTTATATGTTAAAAACTAGAGAACACCGATAGTAGAACTCACCCGTAGTCCTACGTTTGATGTAGATCCCATGGGGTCCAAACCCCTAGCAACCCTTCTTCCTCCTTAACCTGAAAATCAAGAAGAAACGTGCACGGAAATCTAGTTGTACAACATATATTAACCCTAAATGTCAGTGAAAACCATGTGAAACATTACATAAACAATAATAACTGCTTAAAAAAGTAATCTTTTCACATATACAAGTAAATATTACCACATGAATTCAGGAACAAGATGGCTCTTCTTTACTGTAAACAACATGTACAGTAGTAAAAAGTGGAGAGATCACTTGAATCCTTCCACGATCTTCGAGCAGACCGTCGTCCAGATCTGTCCCGCCCTTGCCTCGCTAAGATACTTTCAATACTTGTGCACTCGAGATGGAATATGAACTAATCAACATCTCCAGGAAACAAGGGTTTCCTGTAAAAATCTGGGAAAGTGCAGGAGGCACGGGAAATCAGACTTGAAATGGGATTCCAACAGAGTATAATACCTATAATAACTCTCTCTCCCTTAGGCCATACACATGAGGGTCTTTTATACTCCCTCAAAGTAGTTTCAATCAGTTGGAAACAGTTGGCCACGTGCTGGGGTGGTTGAACTACTGGAGTAACCATCAACCCAGCCTGAAAATAGGGAATTTTTATATATTTTTTTAATGATTTTAATGGAATATGTGGAAAAGTACATGTGGACTCGCGTATACACGCGGAAAAGTCTGGGCATAACCGCGTATGGGATTTTTAACACTATTTTTTATGAATTTGTTCAAGTCTGTGGGAATGGTTGCCCAAGGCCATAGAGACAATCATGAATCACATGAGGGTGAAAAATGATGCTATAACAGATGCCCCCTAATATATGAGGTCAGAAGGGGTACATGATGGCCGAAATGTATTATGCACATAGAAATAACTTCACAAGGACAAGGAAGGACTTCACCAGACTTCAGCCTGCCAAACACCACTGAAAGAAAACAGAGAGTCAACTCATGCTGAGGCGGGCATACCCATGCTCAGTCAAAAATACATCATATCGAAAGTATAGAATAGATCCAAAATGTATACAAGTATAGCTAAGCTGAAAGTACACAATGAATCATCTGAGCATGGTCTGGAAATACAAGTCAGAATCAATGTCTAAGTATCACATATAGAAAGCTGATCAATGATGCTGAAACTGGATGTCTGATCATATAAGTAACTGAATCTCCAAGTACCAAATCATAATGGGTGGAAAGCATGGTACTATCACGCAAATCGGGAGCCAACATATAGGATGCTGCTGTACTAACACTGCAACATATAAGGGTGAATGGCATCACTGGCGGGAACTGAAAGGACTGTCAAAAGTGAACCGAAAAATGCTGATGCAACCCGAGGTCTTCACCGATCACTATGGCACAATTCTACACAATGGGAATGAATGAGCTGAAGTCGACCATGTGAGAAATCATTGGATTACCGGTCAATGATGTATACCGTTAACCAACGCGAGACAACCCACCAATAATGAAAATGAGCGTCAAGGTGCCCCAGTACAATCTAACAAGTGCGAATGAATGAGTTGAAGTCGAACACTTGAAATAATCTACCAATCAGGAGGCAATGATGAATCCCCACTGTCGATAGCGAAGAGTCTGCCACTGATGACTGCAAACCCTAAGGTACTGACAAAAAGACTCTAGACCTTATTCCCAGAGCAATGAGTCGGAGTTGATGGGAAAAGATCTGCTAGAAGGAAGGCATTAAGGCATCCCACATCAGTCCAGCGCGAGTGTAACCCGCAGGCCAAGATTTGGAAGGAATCGGACGAAGTAGAGTGATGGAACCAAAACCGAAGTACGTTTCCGACGTGCACAAGATGAAGCTAGCGCACGGAAGAAACCCTATGAACCAACCAATAATGAAAGCTGACACAGAGGCGAGAAATCCACCGATAGGGTCAAATGGAAATCAAGGTACTGCACGAATCCCAAGTGTGATAATGTGTGCTGACGTCGAACACAGGGGAAACCACTCGGTCAAAGACCCATGATGATGATCAAATGCTGAGCACAAGGTCACCTATCAATGATGGAAATAGGGCCAGGGTGCGGCTCTAGGTTTGCTCTCAGAGCAATGTGTCGTAGTCGATAAGAGACAAACCCGCCAGCAAGAAATCAATGGAGGCCTTCTTAAACCAGCACGAGCAAAGGACCAAAACATCTGATGTGATAGAACAAGATACTGACACAACCGGGAAGGCCGACTGAGTAATGAGTCAAGAGACACCGCAGAATGGCCGACTCTGGTTAGACTTCCCTTGAACAAAAGCATGACTCATGATGACCATGGCAATAAAAGTGACACTGTATAAGTCAGTGATGCAGAAGGCAAAACAAACTCTCCATATGATTGGAAGAGATAACCAACCGGAGGAGGACTGACCAGTGAAACAAGGCAAAGGCTGAACCTAGGTCAAAAACTAAAACCATCCCAAATGGAGGAAATATATATAAGTGTATGTGCTTTTTTCAAGGGCGACAAACTGACACTGTACTGCCATCAAATAACGAAGTTATATCCCGTTCCCGCTCTTTTTTTGTTATATTTGATTTTTTTGTCTTTTTCATATAATAAGCCTGAAAAAGAATAAAAGAATGCTATGGTATAATGGATAGAACGAGTATCAAGAAACAGATGCACTAGTTCCTGGGATTGGAACGATCCTATGCTCAATGCAAGGTGGCGGAAACTGGTAAGAGATACTCAAAGGAGTGTTCCATCCATGGGTAAAAAAGGGTGTCAAGTCGCGATAGCTAAGTGCATGCAGTGGTTTAACTTGTATAGATAGTCAAGGTCAAAAGTTGGCTTAAACATTGAGTCCAAAATGAAGCCGGCTAAAGGCCAGGATAAACAAGTAGCCAATATGCAATGCAGTAATACAACTCAACAACACCAGGGAGCCTCTAGGGTAATAGCCAGAAAAAGTGATAGTGAGGAAGAAGAAGAATGAGTCTTCAACACATAAGTCATGGCGGGTTTAAAGAGGACTCCCGAGCCTACATAAAACGCGTCATGGGCAACAAATGCTAGCGAGGAACTAACTAGGAAGCCCATGTAAAGGAAGGCTCTACCACCAAGTCATGATTAAATAATCGGCGTGTGAAATGGGTGTAATACTCATGACCTAATGGGATCGACCCTATGGCAAGTGATCAGTATGGAGGCTAGTATGCAAAATGCAACGGAAAGTGGATTCCCTAACTTATATGCCAGTGAAGATCATATACCTGCCATGACGGGCCAGCAGTCATGGATAAAAAACCGGGAAAAATCTCAAATTCGTCAAAATGTACCTGAAAATATACCAATCTAGGCACCTCCAAGCATCCGGGTTATGCAACTTAAGATAGATTGAAAAAATAAGCATAACGATTTTTTTGCAAAAAATTTTCAATTTTGGGCATAAATACACAAGTTACCTCATATTTGGTTCATTGTTACATTGCTGATTTGGGAAAAGTGCTCTGGAGAAAAAGCCTCTTTCGTCCAAACAGGAGCAACCGTCTGTCAAAATTCACCGAATTTGCTAGGTAGGCTCTTAATTCATCCTTGCTATTCATTTTGTCCGTTCATAAGTTAAAAATTGGGAATTTTTACCGTATAACCCTTTGATTAAAATCACGGGTTTGTGCATACACGGGTTTATAATGACCAAGTCACGTATATACGCTACTGTGCACAAAGAAAGTCGCGTATGCACGACCCAAAATTAAAAAATACGTATCTAATGAACGAATTATTGAAATTTTGCAGGATGACCATATCATGGAGAGAGCTTGTACACAGTGCTATTGGCAATGAAGTCATGCAGGACCAAGTATCACTAAATATTCTTCGAAATTGCGGTTTGCTCAAGTTTTTTAAAATGCCAAATATGAAGAGCAATGTCCGGTTGCTTGAAATGCTTGTGAACTATTGGGAACCGGAAGAAGACTGCTTCATCATTGATCAAATGCCCATACGCATCGAGGTGGAAGATATTTATTTTATCACTGGACTCTCCCGAAGGGGGGAGCCAGTAGACTTGCATGGTAAGCCTTTGGGAGGGCTAACCGTGGAAGATTACGTCCACGTCTATTGCGTAGAGGGTTCCAAGAAAGTTGGAACTCAAATTGCTATCAAAGATCTAAGAGACTTGCACATGAAAATCCTCCTTTTTACCATTGGGAGAGTAGCAGGATCAGCTTCTCTACACCAGGCATCCAGGACACAAATGAGTATAGCAGTGGAATGCTTAACTCATTTATATGATTGCTGCACAGCTCTTCTGATGAACATGAAGCAACAATTGACTTCTATCCAAAAGACAAAGACAAAACATTTTGGATATGGTATAATTTTGTTGACATTCTTCTTCGAGAAGATTCCTGGGCTGAGACCCAAAGTGATCTCTATTATCAGCAACCTGAGGGACCCAAGAATTGCCCGTTGGGCAGACATGATGAAGATATTGGGGGGAAGTGAAGTTCCCCAGACCACTTGGGATGATGAGTTCTTCCAATGGTGGGGAGAACAAATCATCGCTGTGGATGACTATCCCTATGCCGAGATGGACTTTCGTGGCAATCCAGATCTTGTCCTTTCACCAGGCATGGCATGGGGCACAGTCGGTAAGTTTGAAATTTTTGACTTATATAATTTTTTTGGATTTTTTCAATATATGTGAAAAATGAAAAACAAAGTGTTACACAGCAATTTTTCACCATCCCTGCCAATCCCCGTCCCGCACATTGGAGGACTCATTCTGTGACCTGTGAGCAGAGACAAGACTTGAAAATACTTTCATTGCATCCCTCTGAAGATGAGCTTTAATTGCCCTGAAGACATCTCCTTGCAAAAAACCTTAAAAATAGCTCTTTTTCCAATGGCGCGGTTTCATAGTTCAGCCCTCGCGCCAAGAGGGTAAATCCTCCAAAGAGGGCGTGCCAATTGGCGCTCTGTCATAGAGCCACACCCGCGCCAACCATATTAAGAGGTGTTTTTAAAAAATGAAAGGCGGAAGTTTCGTCCTAACAAATTCCTGGACTGATTTCTATCTTGAGTTGGGAGGTTTGGCTACGGATTTCCATAGAGAGGAAGTGGTTTGCCACCTCTCATGGAAGCTTCCTTGATGATAGGGCCAATCCCATAATTATAGGGATCCCAACTTCCCTTCCTCCTTCTATAAAAGCTTGCCCATTTCCATTGCAAGCGAGTTCCAAGAGTTGCAGAGTTCAAAGAGTTCCCAAGAGCTTTCATATCCTTATGCTGCAAGAGCCTTCTTGATTCCCCAAGGCCAAATCCAAGCAAGGAGACTATTTCCATATCCGGAGAGAGAGGCTTGTCCCATCCTTGACAGGCTTTATCGAGACATGTTTTGCTGACGACCCGCCAAAGGAGAATTTGGCGTCGAAGCTATGGTTGTATTATTCTTTTGATTCATTAATGATAAGCGACTATTGGTTATGGTTCCACTCTTGTTCTTGATTATGTTCATGAGTTATGTCCTCTTCGACTGACATATAGTTGTATACACTGGATTTTATGCTTGCGTTTGTGTTGTTTCTTGCATGTGCAGGTGTCCAATCACGGAGATCATGAGGATTGTGATCTGCCAGGGCGAAGGAACGGGAGCACCACCTCTTCTGCAAATGACAACGTTGGATTCCAGGTAAGCCTTCATCGCAAGTCGGTTTATTTACAATTAGGAACCTACACTGTAGTGTGATTGATTGTTGCTAGACCCGATCTGGGCTAGTAGGGATCGCCTCTGTCCGCGGAGGGGATTTACCTCCTCAACACAAAGATGTTTTTGATTGGATTCAAAATGACTTACAATTTTATAATGATCATGATACAGATATTGGATCAGTTCGACCTGAGGGTTACCCGCGACATAAGCGTCGCAGAGGCGAAGCGGATACAATAGATCCAGACAGAACCCTCCAGGCTGTACAGAGGAACTTGGAGGGATTAACCCGCCAAGTACCTATGGCTGCAGTGGAAGATCTGCCTGAAGCCATCCAGAGACGGGTGGTAGGAGTGCCCCGAGACTGGGTACGGTTATTCC